>VMDO01020054.1:0-38310 GCA_007922755.1 Pedetes capensis | reverse complement strand
GGCAAGTGCTCCAACACTAAGCCTCTGGCCTTAAACTCACGATCCTCCTGCCTCAGCTTCCCAAGTCACTGGGATTACAGGCATGAGTCATGACGCCCAGCTTCTGAAACCATTTCATAACTTCCACAGTGAAATTGGATTATCAGCCATTGAAAACCTTATAAGGGTTGCTGAGTCAGACACGACTTGATGGCACCAAACAACAACAGTGACAATGACAACCAACCCCATCTCCCTACCAGCCACACCCCCAGCTCAGGAATCACCTGTGAGCCCTCTCTCTTATTCCACTATGCACCAAGTCCTGGAAATTCTAGTTCATTGTCACCACTTCAGCCTGGCCTTCATTAGCCTTCTTGTTAATTTGTGCTCATTAATAAATGTGTCTGAGCACCTCTTGGACGCAAGGTGCCCGCCAGGTGTTGTTGTTGTTGTTGTTGTTGTTGTTAGGTGTCATCGAGTCGGTATCCGACTCATAGCAACCCTCATAGGGTTTTCAATGGCTAAGTGCTTCGGGATTGCCTTGGGAGTGGATTGCTAGGCCCTGCTCCCATTTTTGCGGTGCTGGGAATTAAACTCGGGGCCTCAGAGACTGCAGCGCAGTGCTCTACCCACTGAGCTAAATCCCAGCCCTGCCAGGTGTTGGGGGGTGCCAAAAAGAAAGACATGGATTTGGCCTCAGAGTCTAGGACGGAAGCCAGACATTCATGAAAGCAGCCAGAGGGAAGGGGAAGGCATACTGATGAGATAGGAAGTCCAGGGCATTACGGAAGTCAACCAGCTGAAGAAGTGATGTTTAAAATGGTAACGGAAAGACTCTACTGGGTGAGAAGTCACCTACTGAGAGTAGTCCCAAGAGCATCACAGCTGCAATCAAATAATATGGTGCATGAGGTGCTTGGTAGATCTCTTTCACTCTAATGTAAACTCTACAGGAGCACAAAGCGCATCTTTAGTGAGTCCCCTATTCCTATGGCATTACTGTGGGAAATACATATTTGCTGAGTCACGGGTGGAGCTGCCTCAATTCTGCAGCTTTATTCCTCATCTAGGGAGAGGACAATGCGACCTCAGACACCCTGTGATGATTCAGTGAGACATGAAGGTGAACTACCGGAACTGCCTGCCATATGCCACTGCTTAATGATGGCCAATTCTCTCTCCTGCCCCATTCTTTGTATTCCTGCAGAGCAGAAATGACATTTTTTTTCCCTCTGTGCTTAGTGAGGGCCTGACATTTTGATGGAGATCTTCTAGGTGACTGAGGGTTTGAGGAGAACCAGATAACTGGATCAAAGGCCTAAGGATGGTCTGAAGTTACTATACACAGTTCTTGTCTTCAATGTGTGAATTTATGGGTTGAGGAATTACGGGTTGAGGATATACTGGGTTGAGGATATACTCAGACCCTCCAAGTCTAATTACAGTCGATAATGTTTCATATGCTTACAATGAAATATTTAATTTATTATTAGACGATTACCTAATAGTTATGACTGATATTTTTTATTAAGCTTCCCTAGGTAGAGAAGAGAAGGGTTATTTGTTAAGTACCTACCTCTGCCTGGTGGCACGTGCTCTGGATAACTGAACTCAAGCCCCTCCACAAAACTTCCCGTGTGCTTTCACATTCTGCTTTCAGAACACAGGCATGGTGAGGCTCGGTGACTAATGCATGGTAAGAGGATGAGCTGAAATTTGGAGTTGGTCCTGCCTCATTCCAAATCCATGCTCTTCCTGTTATCCCAACTGCACTTCCTTGAGAGAGGAACTTTTGCCATATGCTCTACGTAGACAGTCTCCCCCCAACCCCACTTGCGGCTCTTCCCCATGTGCTCCCCAACTGGGCTGCACACGGTCACTCTCTTCCTTTAACAATCCACCCTCCATTCAATAGCCTGATTTAGCTCTCAAGACTTGTATCAGATGTCACTCTACTTCAAGGCTCTCTGTAACCTGGCTCAGTGTCCGCATCCCTGCACAGGAGCACCCCAACATTCCATACTTTCCCCAGGGGCCTCTTCAGCTGTTCCCTCTGCTAGCAGGCTCTTCCTTTGTAGGGATGGCACCTTCTTGTCCATCAGCCTCAGACTACACATTACCTCCCGTGGCCACCTTATCTGACCCCTCCAGATGGGCTTCAACACATCTCCCCACGTGACACAGGCCTTACCTGATGCGTTCATGTTTACTTGTATATTGTCTGCCTCCTATCCTGCTCTGCCTGAAATGAAAGCTCTACTGGACCAAGTTCTTGTCTTTCTCTCCTCATACTATAGACAATAGACAGTGCCTGACAGGGAAGCCAACTGAGTATCTGATGACTACTGAATAAGTCTTGACGGGCACTTCATTTATCCTCTCAACAAACATGCAGTGAAAACATACTGTGTCTTGATTGCCACAAGACACTGCTCGTGCCTCTGGGTACAACGTCCCATCGAATTCTCAATTCATTAGATTTGTTGAAGAAATGCAAGCCAAGTCTTATCACCTCGTATCTTCTCTGTCCACTGTGCCAGCAGTATTCAAGAAATGCACGTTCAATATTATAAAGTACTAAAGAGGATGGCTTGGTCCTTCATCTGCACAAGCTTACGCTTTGTTTGCAGAGGTGGGTGAAGCCTATGAAGGTAGAAAGCTGATTCATGATGGTCAATTATTAGGACAGAAACTAGATATTCCTTAATAACTGGAGCTTTTTAACTGGGCCTCTGAGAAAACAGAATTAGGACCTTGGGAGAGGAGGGAAGGAGGTGTGCTACGCGGATGGGCGTCACGAGCAAAGGCACTACAGTGAAGCAAGCATGATGCAGAGGCACAGAAGAGATGGGTCTATTTTGTGCTGCTATAACCTAATACTTGAGGTAGGGGAAAAGAGGCAAAAAGGAAAGACAGCGGCCTGAACCCACTCTCACACCAGGAACTCACTTCTATGACAACTAACCCACTCCTGCAATGATGGCACCACTCCACTGGTGACTCTGAAAGCCTCAGTCTCAACACTGTTGCGCTCAAGATTACATTTCCAACAAATGAGCCCTGGGGGACTCATTCAAATCACAGCAAGACAGCCCTGTCTGGAAGAGGAAAGGTGTCTGGAAGAAACGATGGAGGAGTCAAGTACTTACTGTGGAGTGTTCATACTAGGGTGGTGCGAGAAACCCCGCACTTGTACTGAGCTTTTACTCTTCTACTTCTAATTCTTTAACTGTACTCTACCAATGAATTTTTCACTTTGACTCCTAATTGTGAACGTGTTTACTAGCCTAAGGGTCAAGTCACAAGGTTTGGCATCTCATACCCCTGCAGGTAATTTGCAGAGAAGCTGGAGGTTCAGAGAGGTTAAAGAACTTGTTTAAGGCAAAACATTCAATGGTAGATAAGGTGAGCTCACCCAGTACTATAAAAGCTTATGCTATTTTCCTCTACAGGATCAGACACAGTAGTGGGGCAGGACCTGTTCGCTCCCAGGCTTGGGGTGAGCTACAAGCACACTCAGATTCTGGGGGAAGGGGAGACCAGCACAGGTTGAAGAACTCCCAGGAAGGAGACCAGAGCTCGATGCTTAAAAGACGAAGAACTGGATAGGTCCAGAGACATAACAAAGGGATCCAGAGAGAGAACTACCCAGGCTGCTGGTAGGATGACATCAAGGACAAATGAGGCCGGCCTAGCTGCTTCTGGAAGGTCACACTGGGGATGAGGTAATGATGATGAGAATGAAACAGCGGGGTCTGAAGGCAGACTCAGGACTCTGGCTTTACAGACTGTAGGTTAGTGGGGAGTCTAACATGGGACAAGGTCGCGCCTTGGCTCTCATACACTTGTTCTAACTTTCTTCAGTTTGAACCTGCATATGAGCATTTGACAGTCTGATCTACAACCAGCACCTGGTCTTGTTTTGATTTTTGATATTGAGCTTTTCCATCGTCTCTTTCCACAAATGTAGTCAGTTTGGTTCCTGTATGTTCCATCTGGAGCTAGGATTTAGCTCAGTTGGTAGAGCGCTGCTCTGCAGTCTCTGAGGTTCCCGAGTTTGATTCCCAGCACCACAAAATGGGAGAAGGACATGGCAACCCACTCCCAAAGCAATCCCGAAACAGTCAGCCACTGAAAACCCTATGAGGGTCGCTATGAGTCGGACTCGACTCGATGGCACCTAACAACAACAACAACAATATTCCATCTGGTGAATTTCATGTGTATAGTCCTCGTTTATGTTGGTGAAAAAATGTATTTGCAGTGAAAAGGTACACAAGACCAGGAGGCAGTTGTTTGAACAGAACAAGGAAGCTATGCTTGGTTTAAAGTCAAGAAAAGTGTGCATCAGGACTGTGTCCTTTCACCCTACCTCTTCAATACCCATGCTGAGCAAATAATCCAAGAAGCTGGACTTTATGAAGAAGAACGTGGCATCATGACTAGAGGAAGACTCATTAACAACCTGCATTATGGAGAAGACTCAACTCTGCTTGCTGAAAGTGAAGAAGATTTGAAACATTTACTGATGATGATCAAAGATCACAGCCTTCAGTATTGATTGTGCCTCCACATTAAGAAAACAAAAATCCTTACAACTGGGTCAATAAGTGACTTCAAGATAAATGGAGAAAATATTGAGGTTGTCCAAGATTTTGCTTTACTTGGTTCTACAATCAACACCCATGGAAGCAGCAGTCAAGAAATCAAAATACACATTGCATTGGGAAAAGCTGTTACAAAGGACCTCTTGAAAGTGCTGAAGAGAGCCAGGCGAGGTGGTGCATGCCTGTAATCCCAGAGACTTGGGAGGCAGAGGCAGGAGGATCATAAGTTCGAGACCAGAGGCAGTCTACGCAATTTAGTGAGATCTTGTCTCAAAAATTAAAAAAAATTGGCTGGAGGTGCAGCTCAGTGGTACGGCACTTGCAAAGCAAGCAAACATAAGGACTTGGGTTCAACCCCCAGCCTCACAAAAAAAAAAAAAAAAAAAAAGAAAGAGAGAAAGTGCTGAAAAGTAAAGACGTGACATTGAAGATGAAGGTGCACCTGACGCATGATATGGTATTTTCAGTAATATCATACACTTGTGAAAGCTGGACGCTGAAAAAGGGAGATAGGAAAAGATGCTTTTGAATTATGGTGCTGGAGATGAATACTGAGTATACAATGGACTGCCAAAGAACGAATAGATCTGTCCCAGAAGTGCAACCAGAGGGATCCTTGGAAGCTAGGATGGCTAGACTGAATCTTATGTATTTTCGACATGTTGTCAGGAGGGACCAAACCCTGGAGAAGGACATCATGTTTGGGAGAGTGGCAAGTCAATGGAAAAAAGGAAGACCCTAAACTAGGTGTATTGACACAGTGTCTGCAACAATGGGCATGTCTTACAGCATCTACAAGCTTCCAGTTTGCCCTATGGATTTTGGACTTGTTAGCCCCCACAACAACATGAGCCAATTCCTTAAATCTCTTCCTTTCTCCCGTGTGTGTGTGTGTGTGTGTGTGTGTGTGTGTGTGTGGAGAATCCTAAAAAATAAAAAATACAGAAGTGTAAATGTAAGAGGAATCATCCCTGCTTTCTCTGTACCCAATATTTCCATTCTCACAAGTTGCTGGGACTATAGGTATGTGGGACACAGCTCTATTTTTCCGAAGCCAAAGCAATGTATCTTCTCAAAAACAAAAATAGATACAAAAATACCAATGGGTTGTGGTGGTTGTTAGGTGCTGCTGAGTTGGATCTGACTCAAAGCAGCCCTATGTACAACAGAACAAAACAGTCCCCAACACTGTGCTGTGCCAGGTTCTATGTCAGTGCTTCTCTGCTATACATAGAATTTTCAAAGGCTGATTGTTTTGGGAGTGGGCTGCCAGGTCCTTCTCCCATAACCAATGTGTAGGGCATCAGGAAAATACTCTTAGCCAGGCACAGTGGCGCACATCTGTAATCCCAGTGACTCAGGAGGCAGAGGCAGGAGGATCGCAAATTGGAGACCAGAGGCAGTCTGCATAATTTAGTGAGACCCTGTCTCAAAGAGTAAAAAATGGGCTGGGGTGCAGCTCAGTGGTCCAGCACTTGGAAAGCATGTAAGCACAAGTCCCTGGGTTCAAGTCCCTGGGTTCAACTCCCAGTATGGCAAAAAAACAAAAAACAAAAAACAAAAAACCTCTTAACTTTAGATTGTGGTTGCACAATTCTGTGAATATGCTAAAGCATCAAATTATACATTTTAAATGGGAAAATTTTATGGTATGTGAATTATATCTTAATAAAGACATTTCTAAAAGGGCATGGTAAAGATTTGATTGCTCAAGTTTTAATTACGTATAAACTAATGAAGGAAAAAATGTTCATTTTAACATTTTGTGTTTCTTCTGCATTACAAATGTCAATCCATATTATCAGTACAGTATAAAATAACAGATGTAAATGTAAACTTTATGCAAATCATATAAACATCTAGATGTATGAGAAAAATGGGCAATGATCATACACTCTACAAAGGGATTAATGATGAGATTCCTTTAAATGACGCTTCTATAACGCAAACAGGCTGAAAACTAGTGACCATGAGTTCACCGATCACCTTTCAGAAGTTCACCCAATATTCACAGCAGAAGTTGCAAATACATTTTCAAAATTCCTCCCATTGGGGATATAAGAACCACTTACCTTGTGACAAGGAACCAAGCAATTTTACTGAAGTCTGGAGAGGGCCTCATATATGTCTTAATATGTGGCATGGCATTGCTGCGGCCAGATGTCTCAGCTGACCACTTGCTAGTGACAAGGAAAGACACAAACCGCTAGTTAGAATATGATCCAAAACTGGTCATAATCCTAATATTAGGAAATTGTGTGAAAAGCAAAATCCTATAATCTAAAACACAATAGAAATGTGGTTCTGTGACCTCTAATGGTTTATTAAAATCTGTTCCAGATAAAGGAATCATGCATGATCATTTTAGAAAGTTGTTGTTGTTAGGCGCCATTGAGTCAGTGTCCAACTCATAGCGACCCTATATACAACAGGCGAAACACTATTGTCAGTACTTCTTTGCTAGTCATAGGGTTTTCAGTGGTGGATTGACTTTTGGGAGTGGGTTGCCAGATCCTTCTCCAAAGCCTATAGTATCTGATGTTCCCAGGTGGTCTCGAATCCAAGTACTAAGCAGGCCCCAGGCTGCTTAGCTTCCGAAATCTGATGGGATCGGACGCCACAGTGATATGGCTGCAGGCTTTTAGAAATTAGGTATATTTAAAAAGAAAATTTAGCACTACCTGTGAAAAGTGCCACACTCTTTTGGCATATTTGTCTTTTTTTTGCCATGAAACACACACATGTGCATATTTGTTATTTCTGTTGTGCTTTTGTCTGTCTGTAGGTACGTGTGCCCTGGCTGGACTGTGAACTTCTGAAGGAAAGAATCAGTTCCACAGTATGCCACTGAGTAGAGGTTCCATAAAAGCTTGTGGAATGAAAAAAATAAAATGGGATAAAATGCAGTCCATCACAAATGAGTGGTGAAAAGCAAGCACATAATTCAGAAAGTGCTTTAGATTTATCTTTGAGCTTCCTATCTAGTTTCCAACACTGTAGGACTAAGGTTCCATGGGAATAAATGGCCTCTCTTACAAGTCAATGATTCTTGCTTATGAATATAAGAGGGTGGTCCCTTCAAGGTCATAGGTGGTCTGCAAGCACAGAATCAGCATTAGGTTGTTGTTGTTAGGTGCCGTTGAGTCCGACTCATGGTGACCCTATGTACAGCAAATTGAAACACTCCCTGATTCTGTGCCAGGCACACGATCTTATTTATGTTTAAGCTCATTGTTGCAGACACTGTGTCAATCCATCTAGTGGAGGGTTTTCCTTTTTTTCATTGACCTGCCACTCTCCCAAACATGATGTCTTTCTCCAGGGATTGATCTCTCCTGACTACATGTCCAAAATATGTAAGACTCAGTCTGGCCATTCTTGCTTGGTACATCTTTTTCTTCATTCAAGTGAATTTAGTAATCTGAACTGAAAGGAACTCAACAGAAAGAAATGCTCTCTCTAAGGAACAACTTCTCTAAAAAGTACGAAAGAAAGGATTCAGGATGACACGTACAATTGCAGCTGAAAGTCACTGAAATGTAATCCTGCCTTCATTTCTGACTGCCCAGCACAACTAACACCTATTGAAGCAAGCAGGAAACTGGGATTGGCCTAGAACACGCAGGACCCGTGAGCACTGCAGCTAGAAGAGGACCAGGACATCCCATGCCGGATACTGTCCTGAGGGTTCTGCCCTCTGTAAGCTCAGGGAATGTGTCCTGTCACAGTATGAACAAAGTGATTCCATTTTATATTTCAGAAAAGCGAAGTAAAATGCTGCTTATGTAAATTACAAACTTATTTATCTTTTTTCTTTGCATGCCAATGTTTAAATAGAAACCTCACAGAGATAAATTTTACTCTTTGGTATTAAAAACTTATTCCCAAAATTTTTCAAAATCTTGTTTTAAATTATTTCTATCACTAACATATGTAGATGAAAGAATATAGCTATATTATATAAGACTCTTTTTTAAAAAAGAGACCGACATAAATAACATTTTTATTCCTAAAGAAGTAATAGCAGCATTTTGAACCAATTACTTACTGAAAGTAGGAATGTAGCCAATTTTGTTTTTCAGCTGTCTGGATGCTATAGGGAAGAGAGCCTCCAGCTTTTAAAAGAAGAAAAATAAATAAAAATAATGAAATATAATTTGAGGCTTCCTTAAAAAGAATAACTATAATAAACATCAGGAAGATAAATGAAAACTACTTTCATCATTTCATCTGAGGAAAAAGTTCTCTGAAAGAAAACGTTTATACTTATGATAGGTATGCTTGGGGTTTCCTTTCTTAGGGAGAAGAAATATTTAAATAGTAAATTTTTCTATGTAAAAAGAAAAAGGTATTATTTAATCAGTAGTGATAACTGAACATCTACTCAGATTTGAAGTGGTAGGAAAGACCACAGGAAGGATTCTGGCCCATCCTGCCATCCTTACGCAGGTAGGAAGGACATCAGCTGCTTTTCTGCCTTTGTTTTGTTGTTAGGTGCCATTGAGTTGGGTCTGACTCATAGCGACTCTCATAGGGTTTTCAATGGCTGATTGTTTCAGGATTGCTTCGGGAGTGGATTGCCACGTCCTTCTCCAGTTTTTGCGGTGCTGGGGATGAAGTGTGGAGCAGCACCCTACCAACTGAGCTAAATGCCAGCCCACACTGTTTGCCTAAGACTGGGAAACTTGTGGTATACTATGCTGAAAATTCAGTCCTCTTGCCTATTTCGCCTTTATACTCTGCTATTTCCAAACAGGCTTTGTACTAGCTGAACAGATTTCTTACAGAATAAAAGGATCAGAAAATTGTTTAGTAAACAGTTCAGGGTTTTTGTTTGTTTGCAGTATTAGGGGGTTGAATCCAGGGCCTCACCCATGCTTTGCAAGTGCTCCATCACTGAGCAGCACCTTCACCCATTTTTCCCTTTTTTTTTTTTTTTTGAGACATAGTCTCACTAAGTTACACAGGTTGCCTCTGGCCTCAAACTTGTGATCTTCTTGCCTCAGCCCCCAAGTCACTGGGATTAGAGATGTGCACCAACGCGTTCAGCTTATCGGTTCAGTTTTTAAAAAGGAACTGTATAAGCCTTATTCTTGCAAATAGAATAACGACGCAGTTCCAAATGGAAACACAATTAGAAGCCAATTTTTGTTCAGCTTTGAAGGAAGGAAAACTCCACTGTAGATATATTTGTGACTTTCCAAATGTATGATGGAACTGCACAGTAATCTATATCCAAAGAAAGATTTAAACAACTCCAACACCCAACA
This sequence comes from Pedetes capensis, assembly GCA_007922755.1. Taxonomy (NCBI): domain Eukaryota; kingdom Metazoa; phylum Chordata; class Mammalia; order Rodentia; family Pedetidae; genus Pedetes; species Pedetes capensis. The sequence goes on along the minus strand of VMDO01020054.1, from coordinate 28,451 downwards.
AGGCATATCCTGTCTCCTATTGCAAATAACTAAAAACATACTCGGTTTTGGAGCCAGTTATAAAATAGCTTTATTGAAAATACCACATTCTTCCCCATTGAAAGCACACTTTGGATTGATCTAGCCTATTAGAGATACAGAAAGACAACAAAAGAAAAGCCACCACCATGTCCCAGAGTCTCAGTGAAATAATTTTAATTTTGCCATTAAAAATCAATAAATGGGCTAATACATTCTGAATTTTACTGAGATTTTTTTAGCAAGTTTACTGAGATTTTTTTGGCATTAAAAATCAATAAATGGGCTAATACATTCTGAATTTTACTGAGATTTTTTTTTGGCAATTTTACTGAGATTTTTTTGGCATTAAAAAGCAATAAATGGGCTAATACATTCTGAATCTTACTGAGATTTTTTTGGCAATTTGGTAAGCAATAAATGGACTAAATTAGTCTTTAGTGTATTCTGCTTTCAACCATCAGCAAATGTAAATCAGATTTTGCTTTTTCCAGGGGTATATATCCTCTGGGTTTTTTGGTGATACCACTTGACTGCACTATCTAGGGTGCTGTGAATTCCATATAGAAGGTTAGTGCCCAGCAGTGGAATAAGGTAAATGGAGAACAAGGTTGATAGATATTTACAAAATAATACTAGGCATTTGCAGATAAAGCCCTTGAAAAACAGACATAAATAAGTTCCACCAAAGGTAATATTCATCATGAATTGTAAATTAATCTGTATCTACATCAAGGATTCACATTTGGAAGGCCACGCAATACCAGGGAGGATGTGGAAAAAGGGAACACAAGGTATGTTAGATACGTTCTGAAAAGGCATTGAGGCATTAAGGGAAGTTGAATTTATTTGGACATCTTGTCTGGACAACAAACCTACTGGATATCTTACTGGTAAAAAATGAGGAGAATAACAACTGCATACAGGGTTACTGAAAGTATTAAACAATACGCCCAAGCTGCTCAATGGAGTGTTGTCATATTTGGCATGGAGCAGAGTTCAATATTACTTTATCCAGTTAGGAGAAAACCAGCTCCACATTTCTAACCAATTGTTATTGTTGTTAGGAGTCTTTGAGTCAGGTCCAACTCATAGTGACCCTAGATACAACAGAATGAAACACTACCTGATACTGTGCCATGCACACGATCTCTTTTATGTTTATGCCCATTGTTGCAGCCACTGTGTCAATCCATCTAGTTGAGGGTCTTCCTTTTCATTGTTGATACTTCCCAGAAAATTTCTACCCAATACTGGTAAAAATTCTCCCAGGGCATGTATGGAATATACACACAAACTACACCTGAGACCGTTTCCCCAGTAATTACCAGGATATCCTTCTAAGCTGGTCCGGACATTTTCCACAGAAGGATAGATCTAAAAATAAGTAAGAAAAACAATAAACCTTGGAATGTATCATGTTGAAAAAAGGAATGATGAACAGCTTTTAGGAAAATAGAAATCTCAAATTAAAATATTTAATTTAAAAACCTAGAAAGTAACACTTCAAAAAAAATTTAAAGTTCCTATCTTATTGAAAAAGCCAGAACTTGTAGTAATTAAACTACAAGAAAGAAACCTATACATTTGATGAAAAACTGCATTTTGATTTGAACATTCTTTCCTCTGAAATACCAAATTAATATTGAATTGAATATAAAATTAATTATTAATTCACAGACCTTTAAGTGATTAATGTTGTTGTTGTTGTTGTTAGGTGCCGTCCAGTTGGTATCAGACTCATAGCGACCCTCATAGGGTTTTCAATGGCTGAGTGCTTCGGGATTGCCTTGGGAGTGGATTGCCAGGCCCTTCTCCCATTTTTGCGGTGCTGGGCATTGAACTCGGGGCCTCAGAGACTGCAGCGCAGCGCTCTACCCACTGAGCTAACTCCTAGCCCTAAGTGATTAATAGAGCTTATAATTCTGCTGGTAATATACAAAATATTTTTTCCTTGGCTTGACAACCTGAAAGAAACCCACAGAGCAGCCTAAGGCTGAAGAGGGGCTCCTGAACAGACCACTAAGCTCTCAGCATTGGGCAATATTAAGGCCACTAGATTACAAACGACAATGCTAATCACTGCTCTTTCCACCCCCAAATCCCAGAACAAACCATCTGTTATTAGGAGGACTGATTCTCAGTGCTTGTGCTGGACTTGAAAAATCAAAATAAACTCAAGGATCAAGAGAACTCACCAAATGGAGAGGAGCAGCACTTTTTCCTGGAGTTTTGCTGTCCTCCCCCAGTGTCAGCAAGCTCTCTTTAAACTCCGAACACAACCATTTTGATTCGTCAGCCCCCAAGGAGCCAATGCTTGAAAACTGACCCACGACAGGCCAGCACTCAGCTTTAGGGATAGACGAAGCATGTTCCTTTAGAAGCTGTGAAAGAGTGAAAATGTACGCTGCACTCACTCAAATAGTATTTGTGGAGATAATGTTATGCTTAAAACCAAAGGATTTCTGCCTTTGGAATGCCTAATTTACAAGGAAATGATGAAAATATTAACAATCAATTCCACACCCATAGATATGTTTTCTTCTTTGGGAGATATTTTAAAATACTAAACACATGTCTTAAAAAAAAAAAAAAAAAAAACCACAGTAGGTGAACAGGAGATGTTTTCCTGTCCAAAACTCTTTGATTTGTATTAAAAGCAAAAAACAGATTTGAAGAAATTTAAGAATCTATTTTAGTAGAAATGTCAAAATAAACCACCAACCTGTCATATGAAGTTAGATTCATGCCTTGGAACCATGAGTGTTTAATATACCTAAACAATATCTACAAGGTTAAACGAGTGCCTATTTTGGCTTCTTTCATTTGAAAGGAGCTTAACATTCCCACTTTTAACATTTAGCTTCCAGGGATAGGGGAGTAGCTGGGTGGCAGAGCACTTGCTAGCATGTGCAGACAGAACACTTGGGATCTCATCTAACTATGAAAGAATATATTTACATACAGATGCATAACACCTAAAGCACTACACAAGATTGATCTGTATTCCTGCCTTGAAACTTATGCAAAGTTGCAGAAATAATTCAGCAAGTATTTGGAAATTGTAATCCACTTAAATATGTATCAAGTGTCTACCTACAGGCGGGAGAGAGCAGAAAAATAAGACACAGCTCTTGCTGCAGTAGAGCTCACATTCTGAACCAATGTCTCATCTAATTTAATATGTATTACTCTCCTTACAGAATCCTCCCCACATACCTGCTCTGTTTTCCATTCACTATTTCATTTAATCCTACATGATTCTGGGAGGGAAGTAGTACTATTACTCCCATTTTATAGACAAGGAGAGAGGCAGTTTAAGGAACAAGTCAAGGTTACATGACTTTGTATAAGCGATACCATGTCAGGACTTGAACCCAGGTAATGGTATCTACCCCCACAACTGTGCACAGAGCCACTTCTTGTCTAGGTCAAGCCATGAAGATGGCATCTTCGAGATCTTGCCTGTTTTCAGCTGTGGTGTCATGTCAAAAGAGGGGAACTCAAATGAAAAAGTTTCATTAACCCAGGGGGATTCTTATATAATATTCGTGTTTAGCATCCCAATTCCAAAAATCCAAAAAGCTCCAAAATCAGAATCTTTTTGAGCACCAACATGATGCCAGAAGTGGAAAATTCCACACCAGAACTTATGTCTAAACAGAGTCACAACAAAGGCACATTAATAATATTGTATAAAATTACCTTCAGACTGTGTGTATAAGGAATATCTGAAACATGGATAAATTCTGCATTTGACTTGGGTACCATTCCTAAGATATGTCATTAAAGATACACAAATCTCTCCAAATCTGAAAAAATTAGAAAGCTAAAGCATTTCTGGTCCTGAGGACCTCAGAAAAGGGGTGCTCTACCTGTATATAATTTATAGAATGAGAGGTAAGTTTTTAAGAAAGCCATTTCAGGGAATTTACTAAGTCTAGTCAATCGCCAAAAAGGAGATAAAGAAACCTTTAATCTTTAACTTCATTGCTATATCTTGTTAAAAATCTTTGTTCACTTTCACAGCAGGTGCAAAGGTCATTTTATAATCATAATTTCCTTAAGGGCACTGGGTTTGTGAACAACATACATTACAGTTAAGTATGGCTGTTACCTAAAACTATTTTCTGTTCTTGCTGAACATGTATATTAAAAATCTTTGATATGGTGAACAACCTAAAGCTACAATACTTATATAAATAAGAAGCCTATCATTATCTTCATTATAAGAGATGTGAAAAGTAAGAAAAAGTCCATATACCTATGCCATTTAGAATAGTATCCTCCTATAAAAGAGGCAAAAACAAAACAAAAACAAAAAACGTTTTAAAAGCTAGTAATCACTGAAAGCCTGCAGCCATAGCACTGTGGCGTCAGATCACATCAGATCTTGGAAGTTAAGCAGGGTTGGACCTGGTTAGTTCTTGGATGGGAGACCGCCTGGGAACACCAGGCGCTGTAGGCCTGGGAGAAGGATCTGGCAACCCATTCCCAAAAATCAATCTGCCATTGAAAATCCTATGAACAGCAGAGAAGCACTGTCAATAGGGTTTCTCCTGTTGTATGTAGGGTCGCTATAAGTCAGACACTAACTTGATGGCACCTAACAACAACAATAACAATAATCGCTGAAAACTCAATCAATATACCAACTGCTTACTCTACTCTTCTCTCAGAATTGTATTGGAAATATTGTGAAGCTGCTATTAAAGCATATGCCTATAAACGAGAAAGGAGGAAGAATATATACATTAATGTTTTTAAATGTTAAACAGTAAAAGTTCTCTTACCTTCCTAAGCCTAAAATGTCCCCAATTATATTTGTGACTTCCTTGAAAGCGTCCTGGAGTAGAACCAATAAGGTAAACACTAAAAAGAAACAAAATGCAGTTATAGAAAAGTGATGTTCTTTGCCACCTAAAAATCACAAAATACACATGAAAACTGGGTTCTAGGACCCAATCCATGTTCCTCTCATGCCTTTTTCATAGCAGGAACTGATATTTTCACACTCCCTTTTAAGCAAACCGGCTAATGTTAGAACTTCTACAAAGTGTACCAGGTAAAGAACTCACTACAGGATCCATTGCCACTTTAATGCCCAAGAACTATGGGATGCAGACAGTGATAAAATCTGCTCATCCTCTCATCACAACACGAAGCACCAAACACCCAAACACCACGCCACCCTTTTCCACATGCATGTGACTTTCAAGGTATGAACCCATTCCAAGCATCCCAAATCGGTAAGCTGACACATACGTTGTTTCGGAGAGATCATGCTGTTGGATGGCCTCTATCCACTCCTGAAGAGAAGGAGCATTATAAGCCGCCAAGTAACTGATGAGATCAGCTTTAAAATGTGTTTTCGATTCTCCAGATCTGTGAGTTCCAGGGTCAATTCGTGGATACAAGGGGCTCAGCCATATTCTGGAATGGAAAAAAATGACCATTAACCATCAGGAACACAGCTGACCATAATGATACCTCTGTACTGATTATGGATTCACTTTAAGGAAAAGGTGAATTCTCTACATATCTCCACATAACAACTAGAGGGATTCTTAGGGAATATGAAATAAATTTGATCACACCACTCCGATGGCTTCCAATCATAGTCAGAATTATTTTTGAATGCTTTGCCATGAATTTAACACCATGTCCACATCATCTCTGTATCAGCATAGCTCTTTAGCCAAATGAGAAAGAAGAATCAAAAGCTATATATACTAAGAAAAATGTATGTGTAAATCTACCTTCAACAAATAAACTCATTGTCATAATGCATACACAATAGCAGCTTGAGATATTTTCATATTCTATACTTTCTGGTGTCCAGAATGAGTATATACATTTAATATTTTGTTAACATTAACCTCAGACTTTTAAACACTTAATTCAGTGATAAAACATTAAAGACGTCTTTCATCTCATCAATTCTTTTCCCCCAAGGGAAACAATGCACTTGCCATAACTTCTAAATCAAACCCACAAATAGAAAATAACCATATCTAAACCCAATCCTTTCATAAACTGCTCCATGGTAAGATTACAAAAAAGTATGGCTTCAATCCGCTTGCGTTTGAGTTTCTTCAATGGCAAAACCAAATTGGATTAACAGTCCTGCTGCACGTGGCTGTTGCAAAGTCCCACATGAGGTAATGAATGAACAGCATCTGATTTATGGGATCACTCAGAAAGCACTGGCTGTCACTGCCTTTTCTTTTCGGTGGCTACTTCCTCTGTAGTTATGGTCACCAAGCTAAAACAGCAACTGTCCAATTCCTCCTTCACCTGGCCACCCTCAAAGGAGACTGGTGAGCTAGAGGCCACCAGGGTAAAGCACACAAGATGAAAAGGACTCCTGGCTGTGCATCTTCTGATCTCTGTAAATTCCTCTAGCAGAGTGGCACTTGATTCACTTCCTTCCCCCTTTCGGGGGCTCTTAGCACAGGAGGAACACAGTTGATAAGGGCTGGAGCCCAGGCTCTGGACCAGATCTGCTTCTGCCTGGCTTTGCCACTTTGGGCAGGCCCAGTGACCTCTCTATTCCTTTGTCTGTGTGTCTAATGCGATCACAGGACTACATAGATGCATGAGGTCTCCCTGCAAATGCACCTCGGAGCCTAAGCGTGAGGGGTTCACTCACAAGCATGTTCTGGATGAAGACCATGACAGGACATGACTTTCTGCACCAGGACACTAACAGATGAGGTGCTGTCAACACCTCACCAAATAAGATGAGAACATGATAGTTCAAGAGGGACACTTGCAACCTGGAACACATTTGCCCTGCATGGAACACGCAGGACAAAGCAGGCCACAGGGTGGGAGCTGGAAGGTTTCCTGGTTCACCTCCACCTAGTGTGTTACTGAGGCTCAGGAGAGTTCGGTCATAGGCACAACACCGTGAATTAGTTCCAACCCAGGCTGGGCAGTGACACAGCATGGGGTGAGCAGAGGAGGATGACAGTAGAGAATACTAGAACCCTGAAATGGTACTGAGTTTCTTCTGAAAGAGAAGACTATTAACCAGCTCTTCTCTAGGGCAGGCAGAGACACACAGAATGGCTTAAAGGAAAGAAAGGGAAATTAAAGCTATTCACAATGAAGAGCTTTCCAGGGAGGAAAGAAATAGCTGAAGCTGATTTCAGCAAATCCCTAAGATCCCTGTTAAAAAGAAAACCCCTCTTTATAAAAAAGGATCAAGAACTTGATCTAGCATACTTACACCAAGAACAAAGGGGAAGCAATACACAAAAAGGAAGGGAAGACATATATTCAGTTCATCTCTGAGAGATTTACAATCTTACTAAGATGTCAACGTCTCTAAAAAGACACCAGTTTCAGTTTGTTTCGTGGGAAAATCAAGTGACTGGGGGCGGGGATGGGGACAATTTTTAGCATACTGTTAACATAACTCTGCCTCACCCCAAGTTTTCATTTGATACTTGTTTGGAAGTGGCAAATAAGAGCCCAGGTGGGCACAAGGGTGCGTAGAAAACCAAGAGGGCCATCTGATTAAGTCCTACTGGAGAAAAAAAATGGGTTCAGGGCTGTTATTCTGCAGCCTCTTTCCTGCCTCAGGTCTTTTGCACATGCTGTTCCTTTTATTTGGCCGTAGAATGTGCGTGCATGATCTCATTTCTGTAAAACTACCGTAAGTATTTATGTATGTTCACATCCACAATAGTGATAGTTGTGGATGATTATGCACCTGACTGGTAGCACCCGCTACCTCAAGAGAGTGCAATGGAGGCAGGAGAGTAGTAAAGAATACTGAGGGGGATGGGGCTGGGGCTCAGTGATACACTGCTCGCCTAGCATGTGCGAGGCTCTGGGTTCAGTCCCCAGCACTGCAAAACAGACCCCAAAAAACCCATAGAGTAACTTTTACAGCATACGTGTCTTCTATGCCATTTGTGTATTATTGGTACAATTAAAAAAGAGAAAGAAAAAAGTGAGTGAGTGCTCTGGCTTTTGACCTTTCTCAGTCCAGATACCAAGTGCCATGAAGCCAAGAGGCCCCTACAAACCCTTGAGTTTTTTGGTGCCAGTCTTCCCGGATGAGGTTGGAGGTGTGTATGACAACGCGGAGGCCTTCCTCATAGAGCAAGAGCATCATTTTCCTGCAACAATAGTAAAGGAAACAAAATGCATTAATGGGATTTTCAAAATTGGAACGACCTTTCTAATGTAAATGTTAATGAGCAGCTAGGGGAATTCTTAAACTCTTACATGACTCAAGCTTTTAAGCATCTATAATCTCCCATTTGACACACTGCCAGTATGAAAGCCAGCTTCAGTGACAGGTAGAAAACCACCTTACAAAACATCTGTCTACATGGCCGGTCCTGGCACTTCAAACCCCTCCAGTCTGGCCTCTTATGATCTGGTCGGCATCACATCGTGATGGTGGACAAGTGGAACCTTCCTGGTCAGGGTTTCTCAAAGCATGGACACAACCTCTTGCTGTGGCATGGCTAGCATGTTTTAAGCAACAGAAGTGGGACAAATCAGATTCTACTGCCTATATTTAAATAAAGCTTCAGTTCAGGACGCTTTCATTTCAGCACACAGGTATGCCTGTGTGCAATACAATGACCTGGGAAATGTGTTTCTTATCATGGGTTACAATTTTTAAAACTTTGCAAGATGCCCTATCCCCACTAGATTGCCTTTTCATATTCTGGAGATGCCATGCTTGCAACTAGTGAGTGTCTGGGCTTTTCCATTAACTCAAGTAAGACCTAATGGGCGCTCTCTTTCTCCAAGAGGCCTCCTTAGGCCTCTTATCATCAGGTCTATTTCTCGCTTATCTTTCTCTTACTTTATCTTTCTCTCACTTTATCCAGTTAGAGAGGAAAGTGGATACAAATAAGAGCTTTCTATGGGAAGTCTGAAGACATGAGCTCTGTTATCAAGAAGCCATATAACCCTGGGTAAGCCATTCAGTGTCCCTAAGCCTTCACTTTTCACTCGTAATTTGAAGGATCAACTTCATGTTGGGATTATGGTAAATGAAATTGAAATGCATATTGTAAAGATTAAACCCTCTCATGCATTCACTCCCATGACTCCTTCTGTGCCCTGATTTACTTGGTAATCTAGTACTGGATGATTTTTACCCCCCAACTGCTTTCTAGGAATTTAAGTTTTCTCTCCCCAACTAGAGTGTCACTTCTCAAGGCTATGACTGCCTTGATTTATTTTATCATTTCCCCTGTGGCCAAAATGCTACTTAATACTTCCTGATGTAACTTGGTTCACAGGCACAAAAACAATGAACCACTGCCTCTCCCTAAATAAACAAGTATATGACTAGTATTTGGGCAGGATGAGGTCAGCATAAAACAATAAGAGAAAGGATACAGGAACAGAAAAGAGAAAGAGATATTTAGCTCTTGCCAGAATGAGAAATTAATCCAAGCTGGCAAACAGTAAGTTAATGCAAGGCTGGAAAATGACAACTGCTGAGCCATCTTCCTTCCAGTTATGAAAAGCACTCCCTGAAATCTGGGCAAATTGATGCACGCAGTTGCCGCATTAGTAGCTGATTATAATTAAGGATAAGTCAGTTAGTGATTCATGATATAAGCTTTACAAATATTTCCATTAATCAAGGCATCAATTATGAGGAAAATCATGCACTGATGTCAGTGAGTCCTGTCAAACAGAATTATGAATTAATTTGAGGGGAGCCACATCAATCTTTCCATAGACAGCATTGCATGTGTTAACAAGGTCATGGTTAAAAATAGAAAAAGGCGAGGAACGGGCTCCCCTGGAAGAAAGCAGCACTGTCTCTAAGCAGTGGGGTGGCGAAAGGATCAGATGCTGGGCCAGCAAAGGGGGAAGGAAATGAGCGTCTCTCAGGTACTGTCCTGGATGCTCTAGCATGTGTCACCATGCTAAACCCTCAAGGTAATCCAGAGGAGTTATTCCCTTTTATAACTGCAGCATCTGTGGCTAGGAGAGGGAATGGGGATTATCTGGGTCACCATGAGCCTATGGAAGAGGTGGCTGGGCTCATACCTGCCACACGCTTCCCTCACGGCACATGGTTTTGACATGGCTGGCAGTGCTGATGGTGGACACGTCATGCTTCTGGGGAAGGAGTGGGTGAAGTGGTCTTGGTGAGACAGGGGCCTAAATGTGGTAGGAGGCAGGCTAGAAAGGGTAGGCAAGAGGCATGACCTACCCATCCTGTGCTTTATGATTGGCTCTGCTTGGGTCATGACATTGGCCATTCACCTGCTTTGGCTTTCTTTCCCTCCCCGCAATTCTTAGGAACATCAGAGGTAACTGTGTTCCCAGCTCTTTGTTGTTGTTGTTAGGTGCCGTTGAGTCAGTATCATAGCGAGCCTCATAGGGTTTTCAATGGCTGAGTGCTTCGGGATTGCCTTGGGAGTGGATTGCCAGGCCCTTCTCCCATTTTTGCGGTGCTGGGAATTGAACTCGGGGCCTCAGAGACTGCAGCGCAGTGCTCTACCCACTGAGCTAAATACCAGCCCTCCCAGCTCTTAGGCGAGGGGAAACCAAAAAGCTTTTACTATTCTAAAACACTGTAAGCCAGGCTCAGGGGTGCACGCCTGTACTCCTAGCAACTTGGGAGGCAGAGGAAGGAGGATCATCAAGTTCGAGGCCAGAGGGCATTAGCAGCTGATTATAATTAAGGATATGCAGTCTGCATGACTTAGGGACACCTTCACGCAAACTAAAAAAATTACAAACGGGCTCAGGGTAAAGCCCAGTGGTAAACCACTAGCAAAATACGTGTGAGGCCCTGGGTTCAACCCCCAATTACTGCAAACAGACAAACAAACAAACAAACAAAAAACACTGTATAATTGACCTGGGATTGCCTGGCATTCTACCAGAACTGGAGACAGCCAGTCTGGTGCCCACCCAGGCTATGAGCTTCAGACGGATGCAGAGGAACCTCGGCTATTTCCATGTGCTCTGCACACTTTACCTAGGCAACAGATGCTTGCTTAGGTGTCTGCCGTCTCAGAGACCGCCTCACGGCCACTGTTACTAGCTCCACCCTATCAGGCTGGCAAGGCAGTTCATACCCCATCACCATGCGTGGAAAGGATTTTCTCCTTTTCTAACTCCTATGTGTATTTTCTTTCTCTCAGCAAAAGACAAAAAGCTGCAAAGACAAAAATTTTATCCTCCGGAGGTGGGACTCCAGAATGTAACAGGTATTTAATGAATATTTCTTAATATACAATAATAAGCAACCAAAAGTAATTTCTAGATGTGAGCTCAATCTTCTACAAGATACTGGCATTGCACCAAAATGTATGTTGTGGATACTGTCTAGTTGGGAAAGGTCTATTACACTTACCTCAAGTGTTTTAAACTCTGAATTAAGAACTCTGTTAGGTGCAATCTATCTGTGAGCTAATGTGAGGAACAAGAAGTAAACGGGCAGAAGAAAGCAGAGGCTAACTACAGCAGTGAGCAGACAAGAACACATTAAAAACTATAAGTTAAGCTGGGTGCAGTGGTGCACACCTGCAATCCCAGCAACTTGAGAGGCAGAGGCAGAGGGAAGCACAAATTTCAGGTTGGAGGCAGCCTGTACAACGTATTGAGACCCTATCTCAATAAAAGCCTGCAGCTGTCAACTGGAGGTGTAGCTCAGTGGTAGAGCACTTGCCTAGCATGTGTGAGGCCCCAGACATAATTCCTAGTACTGCAAAAACACACAAACAAAAGCCCAAAGTTAAAATAAATGGGTTCTCTTCCTATCCCTGTGCCTGCAGCTGTGGCATCCAATCCAGTCAGATCTTGGAAGCTAAGCAGGGTTGGGCCTAGTTAGTACTTGGATGGGAGACTGCCTAGGAACACCAGGTGCTGTAGGCTTGGGAAACAGACCCAATAACCCACTCCCAAAGGACAATCTGCCATTGAAAACCCTATGAATAGCAGAGAAGCAGTAACAATACTGTTTAGCCTGTTGTACGTAGGGTCGCTATGATTTGGATACCAACTTGACAGCACCTAACAACAACAATTCCTATCCCTATCACTGCCCTGAAGAAAATCAACTTACCTACGCTGGGCCTTAGTTTCCTTATCTATCTATCCATCTATCTATCTATCTATCTATCTATCTATCTATTTTTTTTCCTAGAGAAAAAATTTTTATTCTCTTTTATATTCTTTCAGATGTAAGTTAACAATACTATTTTCCCTTTGTGACAATTTTTGGGTTATTAAAGCTTTTGTTTTCAGTACTGGGGGGTTGAACCCACGGCTTCACACATGCTAGGCAAGCGTCCTACCACTAAGCCACATGTCAAGTCCCCCCTCCTTTTTTTAAATGTTGTTAGGTGCTGTCAAGTACTTGTGATGACACTTTATACAACAGAACAAAACATTCCCTGACACTGTGCCATGCCAGGCACTATGTCAGTCTGGCCTATAAAATTAGAAGGACCAAATAATTTTTCAAAGAGCATTAAATAAAAGGCATCCCCTCCCCCTGCCCATGCTCAGTGAAGCTTCAGTGTTCCAGATCCTGGGCAGGCCTACCACATTCGGCCCCTCTGAGGAGTGACAGTGTAACTGGTAAATGACAGCAAGGGCTCTTCTGATACCTGTTAGCACCAAAATATAGGGTGACTAGTCACTCATAGCCTGCAGCTGTAGTGCTGTAGCATCTGATCCCGTCAGATCTTGGAAGCTAAGCAGGGTCAGGCCTTGTTAGTCCTTGGATGGGAGACCGCCTGTAGGCTTGGGAGAGGGACCCGGCAACCCACTCCCAAAAATCAATCTGTCATTGAAAACCCTATGAACAGCAGAGAATCACTGATAATAGTGTTTCGCCTGTTGTATGCAGGGTCACTATGAGTCAGATACTGACTTGACGGCACCTAACAAGAACAAGTCACTCGTAATGCTCATTATATAGTGCAGTCTCTGTAGCCGGCACAGGAACCTGGCACTGGTGGTATAGTAAATTATGCTAGAATCCAAATGGGTGACAAAGCTTACTGAAAGTATTATTGTTGTTGTTGTTAGGTGCTGTCAAGTCGGGTCTGACACACAGTGACCCTATGTATAACAGATGAAATACTACCCAACACTGTGCAATGCCCAGCACTACTGTCAGTGTTTCTCTGCTATTCACAGGGTTTTCAATGGTTGATTATTTTGGGAGTGGGCTGTCAGGTCCTTCTTCCATGCCTATAGCACCTGGTATTCCCATGCGGTCTCCCACCCAAGTACTAAGCAGGTCTTACCCTGTTTAGCTTCTAAGATCTGATGAGATCAAACGCCAGGATGGTATGGCTATAGGCTGAAAGTACTCTAGAATCAGTTATGTATTTATCCTAGGGTTTAAGCCAAAGGTAGGAGATAAGGACTTTCCATTTGGTGTTATGTATTACTGCTAAGATGCCCCTATTTGGTGGTATTTTGTATTCTCTACTGAAACTGGCATCCTGTAAGCTCAGTGAAAGAAAAAGAATATTGAATGCATAAGTTAGGTGCTTGAGTTCACTCTAATCCTCAAATCCTGTCCTCTGCTGGGTGAAAGCTATGAATGAGGGATGGTTTGTAGATGCTACAATATTTATTCAGAGCATCTAAAATTAGGTGACACATGGTTGATGCTTATCTTTCATGGAGAGGCTCAACTGCTTCCACCCTTGTTTCTTTCCCAAAAAGACTGACAAAAATACAGTTTTAAGCACACAAAGAGAAAAACAATCATAATACCATCATCTCAGGTCATCAGGAAAGCAGGAAAACAATAGCCACAGCCAGACTCAGGACACTCACTCCAAGGAGATTCCTCTCTGTCTTTAAAGCAGCAAACTACCCTGTTCTACTACTAGTCTAGAAGAAGAGGTTTTGTCATATTCTTTTGACAAATCCTTTCCAAAGGAATGTGATTGATAAGAGTATTAAAATAGGGACAACCATGTCTTATTCTTTTCCCTATTTGTAATACCAATTACTTTGTAAAAGGACCCAGTAAAACAGCTGTAAAACTAAGTAAAATGGAGCAAATTGACAATTAGGCACAACGTGTATGTAGGAAGTGACAGAAAAGTTTTTCCTGCTTGCATTTTACATCTCAGAAAATTATTCTAAAAGAGCTGTTGTTAGCTTGCACAGGCCTCTCAAGTTGATAACTTTTGGTAAAATATTCTTTCAATTGTAGTATAAAGCTGACCAACAAGATGCTATTCAATATAACTCATTCTTACTAAAATCACAGAACCTTTTAAAAGTAGGAGAATCCATGGGGAGATATATATAATCACCTCTAACTGCAAGGACCACAGAACTGTAATCTAGTCCTTCCAAGCCAGGTGTACCAGAAGACCTGAACAGAAGGTTGAAATCACAGTCACAGATTCATACTTGATGTTCACAGCAGGATTCTCAGCATTATGTTTTAAAACTATTAGAAAACAATTCCATCTAATTCCTTATTGACAATTTTTTTTCTCTCCCAGCAGAACAATGGTACATTAGTTCTTCTCAAGCATTTTTGCAATCGTACCCTTCAGTCTATTAAAATCAAATCTTCCCCTATTTCATAAAAGTTGCTTACGTGTGGTGTGTTCCAAACGCAATATCCAACTTTGCCTAGGATAAAAAAGAAGTCAAGTCATTTATTTCAAAAAAAAAAAAAAAAAAAAGAATATTCCTACTTATTGGAAATTTAAATTAGTAAAGGATCAAGTTAATTTTTTAAAAAACTGTTTTTACTGCCCTCTATTGGATAAACTTGAATAACAAGGCAACTATTACTATCACGTCCAGAAAGTCTTATTAAAAAACCAAAACACCAACCAAACAAAAAACTCTCAATTTTTTTGTTACCCAGCATGATTCAATTTACACCTTCTTTTTTTTTTTTTTTTTTTTTTTTTTGTTGTTGTTGTAACAACAACAACATGAGGTTGGACCAGGGCCTTGCACATTGGAGGCAACTGATCCACCCTTGAGCCGCACTCCCAGCCCATTTCTTTTACTTTTTATTTTGAGACAGGGTCTTGCTACGTTGCACAGGCTGACACTGGCTTCAAAGTCAATGATTCTCCTGCCTCATCCTCTGAGTGGCTGGGATGACAGGTGTGTGCCACACAGCTCAGCTCTATACTGCATTTTTAATTACAGTAATTATAGTGAGAAGCCTCGTTTCTTTAGTTGTCAAAAAACCAATAAAACAAACTAATTCTCTGTGAAGTTTCAAAATTAAGTATTTGGCTTGTTATATAGGAAATATACTCAAAGTTTTCAGAGCGTATTTAGAAAAAACACTGAATGTAGTGGCAACATAAAGGCATTATGATATTGAATGAAAATAGAAATTTTCTTATCCTGAATAGATGGCAAGTGCTAAAATAAAAAAGGTTAATATTAAATCCACTTTTGTATTACAAAATAACATCTTTACAAACAACAACAAAAATATGAGGGTGTGTAAAGAAGTAAGACACTTTATAACCTAACATCCAGTACAGAAAGACTTCGGCTAAGTCGAATGTGCCAGAGTGTGTTAGTTATGAAATATTTTTGAAATAGCTGAATGATGAAGAACGCAGTACATGGGCTCAAATGCTGTCTTTACAATTTTACCTGACTGGGAAACACATTTCTACACTACAGCTTTCTTCTCTTTAAAACAGGGTATTGTGATGAAATTTAGAGTAGATGAATATAAAATGCTTAGAAAGAGGCCTGCATGCAGCAATTGCTCCCACCACCTCTTCCCCACCCTACCTCCTAACCACCTGACTGAAGGGTGGGACTGTTTGCTAGGGGCAGGAAGGGGCAAGGGGAATACACAAGGGGCACATCACAGTTCCTGCTTGGGGTGTGCTCCTGACAGGTAGACCAGTTGATTACATTCCTACATGCAGTGTCTGAAGAAGCTCAGGGACCAGCATGCACCTGTGCACTTGGCCACAGAAGAGAGAGCTGGGAACTGTACTTCATGTCTAAAATGACAAAGTTAGAAGGAAGAGTGTTCCTTTAAAAGCTGAGACTCAGCTGAGAAAGAGCAATGGCCAGGAGAATTGGCCTTTTCAATTTAGTTTTGCTACAAGTGATATGCTTTTGGGGAAGTCAAAGCACAAAACTCAAGGATGAAAATAACTTCAACAGTTATTTAATGGGTGCTTTTTGGGCTAATGTACCAAATCCTTTAAACTCTATGATGAGTAGCATTAGCAATATATTTTAAACACGAACAAACTGAGCTTAAGTAACTGGACTGAAGCGATAAGACCAGAATGACAGTGTCACGGCCTAAATGTGTGTGTGTACCTCCCTCCCCCAATTCATATGCTGAAACCTCAACCCCCCAATGTGATTGTATTTGGAGAGAGGGACTTTGTGAGGTAATTAAGGCTAAATGTTGATCCTTAGTGTCCCCATAAGAACTGACAACAGTGCTTGCAAGGGCTCCCACCACCCTGTCATGAGAGTACACTGTGAGGTGGCCATCGAATAGCCAAAATGAGAGGCCTCACTAGGCCCCAGAGTGACCTGCATGTTGATCTGAGATTTCCCAGGTTCTAGAATGGTGAGAAATGAATGTTCGCTGTTCAAGCTGCCCATCTACAAAAAGCCACCCAGGTATTTTGTTATAGCAGCCCAACCATATTAGTACACATAGGCTGAGAGCTGGGGCAGAACCCTGGCATCTAATCTTTGACCACCACAAGACCTCAGTCTTTGGTCTCAGACTCCGTATTTGCAACACAGAAGAAGTAGCACTATCCACTCATTTCTTGACTAATGTGCCTCAGCTTCAAGGACACATTATTTCTAGAAAAGTTCAAGAATTCATATTACAGACAATGAGTAAAGGCATTTTAATGTGGCAGGATGGGGCCACAATCCCTCTGCATTTCCCACTCGAATTGGTAACTTCTGCACAGCTCCTTGCTTGAGGTTTAGAAGCATCTCCTTACGCCCTCTAGTGGCTGGCCCCTGAGCATGCTATCAGGTGCAGGTGGTTGTTCAGTGCCCACTTTAATGCAACCGGATGTACAACAGAGGGCTGGGGTTTAGCTCAGTTGGTAGGGTACCTGCTCTACGCTCTCTGAAGACCTGAGTTTGATCCCCAGAACCACGAAAATGGAAGAAGGATGTGGCAGTCCACTCCTAAAAAAACAATCCTGAAACAATCAGCCATTGAAAACCCTATGAGGGTCACTGTGAGTCAGACTCCACTTGATGGCACTTAACAACAATGTACAACAGAACAAAACACTCCCTGACACTGCACCATGCCCAGCACTGTCAGTGCTTCTCTTCTAGTCACAGGGTTTTCGATAGCCGATTGTTTGAGATTTGTTTTGGAGTGGGCTGCCAGGTCCTTCTCCCATTTTTGTGGTGCTGAGGATAGGAGGCCTCAGAGAGCACAGAGTAGCACATTACCAACTGAGCTAAACCCCAGCCCCTCGGGTGCAGACCATTCAGGATAGGTAGCTGGCATTTGGAATACTTTCTATATCCATTCATTGAACCACTGGCTTTTAAGATTCCTATGTCAGCTCACTTTTTGACCACTTTTTGTCTGGTGGGAGCTATCCTACTGCACTTTAACGTGTGTTGCTGGAAACAGAAGCAAACAATGGAGTTCTAGGGAACTGCTAAGCACAGGCACATCAAGGTGCACAAGATGAGCCACAAACACATTGAGTGGAAAAAGGTGTTTTTTTTTTCTTTTGTGGAAGTGCTGGAGATTGAACCTAGGGCCCTGTGTGTCCTAGGCAAGCGCTCCACCACTGAGCTACATCCCAACCTGGAAGAAGGCATGTTTTGAAACCAAAAGTATATATGGTGGCTTCAATCAGGAAAAATGCTGTGAGGTATGTTTAAAACTGATCAGACTGAGCTCTCACGCTATATAAATCTTTAAAAACCAAACCACACACACAGATATTATCTACAGTTGGAAGAAGACTGACAAAGTGTAAGTTGAAATTACCCTATCTTGTGGGAGTGGAGGAAGAAGACACTAGAAGGAACTAGAAGGAAATGGGGAAAAAAAAAGAAATCCACCTTTTTTTTGGCCAGGTACATTTCTGTATTTCAAGAGCAGAAATCCTGAGCCAGTTTCACTAAGCTGATAACAGAAAAGCAAAACCTATAAGTCCCTTTCACCACAGCTCTTCATGAACAGATTGATAATCCTCCTGAAAGAAATAGGAAAAGGTGAATATTTTATCAGCTACTTCATAACCACTTCTATAAGATGGAAATCAAAAATGCAAAAAATTCCCTGAATTCATTTTCTTCCCATTTTACCTGCTTCTTGTTCAAAATGACACTTGAGATAAGATATCCTTGTGGATGTGGAATATAAAGCTATGAGTCATAACAGAAGTCTAATATTCATTGGTCACACTGTACGCTGACTACAAAGTTTAGGACAAAATTATGGGAACTTATAGAGGGATTGAACAATAGCCTTTTTTGGGGGAGGGAGGCTTCTTTTCTACTTTGCTTTGGTTCCAACAAAGCAAGCAGATATATCTGTTATAAGACCATTCAGTGTTCCCTCAGTGGGCTTGGATCACGTGCAGTCTATGACTCACTTCAGTTTCCTGCCAGCCTTTTAATCTATGGATCTCTCCAGTCGAGACCTTAGATGCAGTTAATGTGAAAATGAATGGAGGATAATGGTTAGTACCAATGGTGGCTAACAGAAGTTAATGTAACAAAGACTCAGTTTTCAGCTACACTCATAAAAAGAGACCCACGGCCACTAACCAGAGGACCTGTCCAGTGCTGAAGGCCCGGTTTCAAGAGGCACGTAGGCAAATTTGATATAACCAGAGGTGTACGAGGGTTGATGTCCCACTGACTGCGGCAACTGAAGGAAGTGAATGCTTGAACCTGAAAGAGAGACCTAAGGGAACAGGGACAGAGGACTTCCAATACAGGAATCACTGCATATGCAGGGTAGAGTTTATTCTGTGTTGTTCCTGAGGGGGATAATTAGGACCCATGTGTGGAAGTTGAGGGAGACTTCCGGTCAAGATAAAGAAAAATCTTTCTAACCATGAGGGGTTCCCACAAGTGGATTGGGCTATCTCAGGAATTTTTTTTTAATAGTAGGGGTTTGAACCCAGGGCCTTACACGTGCTAGGCAAATGTTCCACCACTGAGCCACAGCTCCATCTCCCAACTTTTTTTATTTTGAGAGAGGGTCTCAAGTTGTGCAGGCTGTTTCTGGCCTCTAACTTTGCTCTTCTTGCCTCAGCCTCCTGAGTTGCTGGGATTATAGGTGGGTGCCATGGTGCCTGACTCTCAGGAAGTGTTTAAGCCACATGTAGACAAATATCTGCCTGCAGCCATACTAGTGTGGCATCCGATTCTGTCAGAAGCTAAGCAAGGTTGGGCTTGGCTAGTACTTGGATGGGAGACCTCCTGGGAACATTAGGTGCTGTATGCTTGGGAGAAGGACCTGGCAACCCACTCCCCCACCCTAAAAAATCAGCCATTGAAAATCTTATGGACAGCAGAGAAGCACTGACAGTAGTGCTGGGCATGGCACAGTATTGGGGAGTGTTTCGTCTCTTATACATAGGGTTGCTATGAGTCGGATCCCACTCAATGGCACCTAACAACAGCAACAAGACAAATATCTGTTGGTGATGCTGGAGGGAGGATTTCTGCTTTAGGTGGGAGAGAAGATTAAGGGTCCAAAGATTTCTTCACCTGTCAAGCATAGCATGATGCCAAATGGCAAAAGGCAGCTTACCTGGCAGAGGGAAATGTTTTTATAAGGCTTTGCCTCAGCATGCAAGTGAGCCTTTGCTTCTCGTTTATCGCCATGCACAAGCAGGATTGGTTTCTTCCTGAAAAGAGACCGGAAGTGTTTCAAATGCACCACTCATGAAGCTGGACTCTTACATTATTGAGGAATGCGAGCTTCCCTAAGATCTGACATTTGCTTCTGGCCTTTGGACGACTGAGTACAAGGGCTGACACTGAGTGGTGATCAGTCTGTGATCATTCATGAGGTTCCTTTTTGATGGGGCCACATGGCCTGATCATACAAGGGGTTGCAACTCCACAAAATCTTTGAGTGTTTGTCTTCTTTGGTCCAAAAAAAGCACATAAGGAGCTCTGTGTTAATATATTTAAGATCAAATAGATTAATCATAGATATTATTATATAATATGATCCCTTTCCCTCTTTTGGACCAAGCCACAGATTCATTTCATCCTCCACCTATATTTACCAAGCTCTTATTAGGTGCTATGTATACTGTGTAAGATGCAGGACACAAAAGTGAACAGGCACAAAGCTGGCCATGGTGGCTCTTGCCTATGATCCTAGCCCCTGGAAGGCAGAAGGATCATGAGTTTGAGACCAGCCTGGGGTACACAGCAAGATACTGTCTCAAAAAACTGAAACCAGGTCTAGTGTGGTGGCGCACACCTATAATCCCAGCAACTTGAGAGGCAGAGGCAGGAGGATCATGAGTGCGAGGCCAGATGCAGCCTGTGCAATTTAGTGAGGCTCTGAATCAAGGTTAGAGTGAAAAAAAAAGGGCTGGGAGGTGCAACTCAGTGGTAGAGCACTTACAAAGTACGTTCAAGGCTCTGGGTTCAGGACCCTGGTACTGCAATAAAACAAAAACCCAAAACAGAAAACAACAACAACAAAAATGAATAGGCCCAAGGCCATATAGCATGATGCAGATTTGTTAAGAGATAGTTAGATTTCAAAGAAACAGAGCCAAGGTACACTGCAAATTTTTGAATTCCAAAGACTACATAAAAATACTCTTCAGGCATAGATTTAAAAGGTTTTTGAGGGATCCTTCATCTTCTCTTAGCTAATTTAAAGCAAGATAATCCTTAGAAATCAATTTATCTTTACAAGCTCTCCCAACACAAGAAAAAGCAGATTTTTCTCCAATAAGCAATTGAGCAAGACAAAGAACCACAGCCACTGGATCATTCATCAATTTACTGCAGAATGATCCTCCATTATATATGAAGGGACAACACGCAAATGGAAAGAAACATCATAGGACACCCACTTGTAGTACTAACATGTAATCACCTTGTGCCTATGTTAGCTCCACTTGAACAGCTCAGGTAAAACAAAACTAGGAAGCCTGCACTCCTAACATTCCCCATTTGGGAAAAAAAGCTACAACTGGAAAAACAGTACAGAGAAAAATGTAAGAAACATTCACGCCTGTATCATCTGGAAACAAGAAACGTTATTATGGCATAAAGTCATCTCAAAAAGTAAAAGGTTAGCCAGGAACAGTGGCTCATGACTGTAATCCCAGTAATTTGGCAGGCAGAGGCAGGAAGACTGCAAGTTTGAGGCCAGAGGCAGAGGCCAGAGGCAACTTAGCAAGATCCTGTCTCAAGATAAAAAGTGAAAAACAGGCTGGAGGGTGTGGTTCAGGGGTATACCATTTGCAAAGCATGCATGAAGCCCTGGGTTCAACTCCCTCGTACATCAAAAAAATTAAATTAAATTAAGAATAAAATAAATAAATAAAAGGTTAAACATTATTGATAGAAGTTGAAGGCCTCATTAACTCCTTCAAACTGATTGGCTCTATGAACTGTTACAGCACCTGAACAACACAGTGAGGTCTAAACCCCTACAAAGTGAAATTTTCTACGTGGGAATTCTAGACATTACCTACACTTGACATTTAGATCATGCCTCATCCTTATGATGTCTTGACAGCTTTCCCAAGGTGTGTGTGGCAACAAAGGGGTAGAGGGAGAAAGAGGACTTTTCCAACCCCACTATTTTGCTAGAGGTATTGTAACAAAGCACCACAAACTGGGTGACTCTTAAACAACACAAATTTGTGTCTCAGTTCTGGAAGCAGGAAGTCTGAAACCAGGGTATCAGCTGAGGGTTGTGAGGGAGAATCTGGTCCAGGCCTCTGTTCTGGCTTCTGGCAATCACAGGTGTTCCTTGTTTTGCAGATGGCATTCACCTTGTGTCTCCACATCATCTGTATCCAAATCTCCTTTTTTAAAAAGGACACCAGTCAGGTTGGATTGTTGTTGTTGTTGTTAGGTGCCGTCGAGTCGGTATCCGACTCATAGCAACCCTCATGGGGTTTTCAATGGCAGACAGTTTGGGGACTGCCTTGGGAGTGGATTGCCAGGCCCTTCTCCCATTTTTGCGGTGCTGGAAATTGAACTCCGGACCTCAGAGACTGCAGTGCAGCGCACTACC
Source organism: Pedetes capensis (assembly GCA_007922755.1). Taxonomy (NCBI): domain Eukaryota; kingdom Metazoa; phylum Chordata; class Mammalia; order Rodentia; family Pedetidae; genus Pedetes; species Pedetes capensis. Next base: position 6,214 of record VMDO01020054.1, on the reverse strand, counting down.
AACTGAGCTAAATCCCAGCCCTTCAGGTTGGATTAGCAGTCCCTTAATGATCTCAATTTAACTTGACTGATTACCTCTGTCAAGATTCAATTTCCAAACAGTCACATTCTGAGGTATTAAATCTTACGATTGCAATAGGCCTTTTTTTGGAGGGAGACAATTCAACCATAAGAGCTACTAAAGGATTATAGTCTACACTCTACCAACACTGCAGACAGGGACATTTGATTTCTTTGAGAGAAGTAAAGGGAGGAAGAACAGAGAACATCCATGCAATACCCAACCCAAGGTCACATTTCCAAAAAGAGCTGGTGGCAGAGGCCAGATTGCCTCCAGATATCCATTCCCTCCTCCTCCTTTCCTGGTAAAACCTTGTTTTATGCAAGGCAAGACGAGCTCACATTTGTGGTTTTTTTTTTTTTTTTTTTTGGTGGGGCTGAGGATTTAATGTAGGACGTTGTGCATGCTGAGCAAATGCTCTACCCTGGACTACATCCTCAGCCTCTTGCATCTTGACAGCTGGTTACTGTCATGCAGCTGAGCTCTGTTCAGTAAAATGGAAGCAGGTGTTATGGGTAGTAAGATAGCCACTCAGAGGGGAACGGCTGGGACATAAGCCCTGTCTTCCTTCTCCTCCTTCCTGCTAACTGGAACCCAAACAAGTGAGCTGGAGCTCTGGGTGCCATGCTGGACCACAAAGTAACTGTGAAGACTAAAGTTAAAAACCAAAATAGGGGAACCTGACAGAAAAGGTAGGTGGATAAATCCAGGAGAAAATCATGGGGTGCCCAATCCAGATCATAAATGTCCACCAAATGGAGTTCTGAGGCTGGAAAAAATAACATCTGTTTTGTGTGAGCCACTGTTTGAGTTTCCTATTAACATGTAGCTGAAGCTAATCATTGATGTTATGGGCCATAGACAAGACCCAGAGTGTCAAAGCTGCTTTAGAAATTCCAACAGTTTACCCACTGTAACAAACATTTCCACAACCTGATGCCTTAAATACATCAAGAACTTTGAGAACCCTGACGATCATTATTTTCTTGTGTGTGTACTCCTCCATCCTACTTGCTGTTATGAGATTCTGGCACAAAAATGTGCTGGGAACAGGGATGGCTGCATGCCATCGTGCAAGCTATATTTATTTGGTCTGCATTGTCTAACACAAGGCTGATGCTGATGGCAGAAATGAAAATCCATCATCTCCACAGCTTAGATATGTGAAGGCCATGGCCCCCTGTCTCAGCTCTAGAATTACAGAAGAATCAGTTGAAAAACATAAAGAGATCCTCAGAAAAGAACTGCTTCAATATCTGAAATGATGCATGGGAAGCTGGCCACACCCTGGCATGTGTATAGGTCTAGATACCATGTGGAGATGGTCATTCCCTTCATCTTAACATTGGACACAAAGTTCTGTTATTTGATTTGGAATCTGTCCTTACCTACTTCTGGAAAGAGCACAAAGGAAAATGCAAAAATTTGTAAAACGAATATGAAAAAGTAGTTTTCAATGTTGTTTTCCCAAAATGTCCATATGATTGCAATGGTGTTAAAAGAAATACTCAAAAAAGACGGATAGTACTTTTTTTTTTTTAATGCAGTACTTGGTGGGGCTAAACCTAGGGCCTTGCACATACTTTGCAAGTGTTTTACCACTGGACTGCACCCCTATCCTATTTATTATTTTCTTTAAGACAAGGTCTTGCTAAGTTATGCAAGCTGTCTCTGGCCTCGAACTTGTAATCCTCCTGCCTCAACCTTCCAGGTTGCTGGGATTGCAGGTGTGCACCACCACACCCAGCTCTGTTTTTATTTTTTGAGACAAGGTCTCACTGTGTAGCCTAGGCTGGCTCAGAACTCATGATGCTCCTGCCTTAGCCTCCTAAGTGCTGGGATTACAGGTGTGTGCCATCACAACGCAAATCTTGTGTTTCAAAGCACTACAGTTACAGTACCCATGGAACTCACCTGAACTCCGGCGGATACTGCTTTACAAGCCAGTCCACATCAAAGCAGTAGTTAAACTAGACAGGGGGAAAAGAAAAGTAACTAAGCCACTGGTAATTCAGACAAGCAGCTCTTAGAAACTGTTATTAAATTGAAAGAAACTCTAAAATAAAATCTAGTACATATATTTAAAAACCTGGTTATGCTGCAATGCTTATAAACCTAAAATTTATCTTGAAGGAGTATGTGGTTAAAGGAACCTGCATAAATGGAGCCAAATGCCCAAAACAATAGGTTCTGAGGAAATTGTCTCCGCATACTTTCGCAGCATTGTACTTGTCAATAGGATGTCACTACATTATTTCTAATAGTCCTGAGACAAATTTAAAGAGCATAAAAATATTTCCCTTACACAAATATTCAATACAAAGATCATGGGACTTTTAGAAAAGGCTATTTCCCTTTAGCCTAACTTATCATCTAGCCCGCTACATGGGCATCTGAGCCTTGACATTCACTAGACTTATAGCAAGCATATCTTATTCTATATTGGTCTTACCCATGAGGCTTCTCCACATTCCTGGGCAACGCTGGGCACAGAGACTCAGTCTAACTTAGAGAGTACCCATGAACGCGTCCCATATTCCATATGGACACCAGGACTTTCAGGGCCAAATCAAACACAAAGGGCACAGCTTTCCTTGCTTACGGCCAAGACCCCACCCTGCTTTTTTCCCTGGCTATTCCTTAAGAGTCTAGACCATTATTGTGGTTTATCAGCACGAAAAGCCTGGCTTAGGCAGGCAGGAGCCATTGAACATGTAGAAGTACCCATAAGATCCATTTACTCCTTTCTGATAGATGCAGAGCATTTCATATTTTTCTAAATCAAATCAAACTTCACTTGGCCTTTACCATGCCACCTGCTCTTCCCCAAGGGGCTTCATCAGAGTGCCATGAGATCATCAGTGTCCCAAAAAGACGACTTTCGGGGTAGAACACCCAAAGTGACTTCTCGGCTAGGCCTTATGGTCTGATCAAGAGTCAGATGTTTCACTACAGTAATATGCACACTCTGTGTCAATGGCCAAAGACTCCATAACTATGGCACTTAGTGCCCGACTCCAGGCCTGTGCCATCTTGGGGACCCTGCACAGCACTGAGACACACATCCCCATTTGTCATATCTTCTTATAAAGTTGTTTACTTGTGTGTCTCCACCCAAATAAAAAACAACTTACCCATAAACTTACCTGAGCTGAAGAAACAAGTGTCCCAAATAAAGGAGATAATATATCTACAAAGACAAAATGTATCAATGTGAATATATAAATGTGATTCCTACTCAGATAAAAATCTTGTAATCATAATGTTCAAATTTATCTTAACCGACAGTCACTGCTAACCAAGATCTGGCTCAAAAAACAGTAAACTGGGAAGTTCCTACCAAGCCAGATTTTAATGTTTCATAAATTCCAAGAAAAAAATTCCCTATGCTACTTATGGTTATGTATTTCTTTTACAAAGGTCAATGCAAAATTAAAACAATAAAGCTTTAGTGCTGAATGAGCAGCTAAATTTTGAAACTCGTGATACAGACAGTCCTGATACCTGTTCTTTCCAGCCCCTCTGAACCTTTACCTCCCCTGATATCCAGTCAAGTCCCCAGTGGCTCTCCTCTGGGCCTGAGAGCACTCAGTTCCCACAATTCTAAACTCGCATCCTTGGCGTTCTTGGTCACCTCTAGGGAGATCTCACTGGGCACTCAGTCAAGCTTTATTTTGGACAGATTACAATGTTTGCTGTTTATGAACAACACCATAAGATCATCACCACCTTTGATGGTAACACCTGCACCAGCACAGGACTTAGTGGCCAGACACCATTCTTGAAACTTCTCACATGCTAACTTTTACCCCTTGCTAACTTTTACCTTGCCATTTTCTATGGCAAGGTCTGTTATTCTTCATTTTCAGACGAGGACAGTCTCCTTAGGAGGCTGCCCATGACCACACCGCTGGGAAGAGGTAGCGATCTGGTTTGACCCAGGATGTCTGGTTCCAGCTTGCTCATACCTATTAAACTGTGAGAAGTGTGGTCTTGTTTACTTATTGACAGATATTTACTGAGTCCCTCCTGTCTTCTAGACATTAAGGTAGATGCTAAAGATTTTTAAAGAACAACAATAACAATAAATTCTTAAGGACATTCTTACTTTATTAGGATATTTGCCCAGTTAGGAGATAAACTGTAATATGTTATTCCATTTGGCCCCCACCAGCATCTCTCTCTACCTTTCTAAATTCTACCCATCTTTCAAGGATCATTTGAAGTCCTCTTTTCTCTATGAGGTCTTCTAGGCAACCTACAATTATGACATGTGTTAGCATGATGTATTAAACAACAGATTCAGATGCTGGAACGCCTGGATTCAAGTCACAGTTCTATTATTTACCAGCTCTGTGACCCTATGCAGGATACTTAACTTTTCTAAACTGCAGATCTGCCACTTGGCCAAGGAGGACATCTGGAGGATGCCTCTTCTGAGGATTGAAATATACGTAAAACCTCCTCTCATGATGTTATCTACCCTTCCTCAATATCCTGGGGCTCACAGTCAGTCTGGCATTTTATTAGCTACAGCTAGACTTTGCAGAGTTCTTTATTCCCACATTGATCTCTCGTAAAGCAAAAACATTGACAACTGTCTTATTTCTTCAAGCACCTAGATAAGAGACTCAAAATGAAAATGTGTAGAATTGAACTCACTAAAGTACAGAATTAAATCCACCAACATTTATACAATCACACAGAAGAAATCTAATATACAATTACAAACTTGACATATAAAAACATTGTAGGCGGTGGACATAGTCTATACTTGAACATGAGCCAAAAGAAAAGTTAACCTGAAAGAAAGAGAATAATTTTTAATGTGTGTATCTGTCCTGTGGCCAATTCTTGTATCTGTTTTCTGAATCCCCAATCTAGAGATGAGTACACTGAAATCTGAGGAATGTCAGGTCCTATGTTAACCAAACAGCAAATGCGTGGTAAGGTGGGGAATCTGTGCCTTTGGGTCTAAAGCTCAGTGGGTTCTCCCTGCCAATAAAGAGGACCACTAAAGATCACCTTCTGCTTCATAATGGAAACATCTACCTACATTCCGCTGTACTTTCTTGTTTTCCCAGGAACCAAAACTAGGCTTCCAAGCAGTGGTTCTCAAAGCTGACTATGCATTAGAATCCCCTGGAGAGCTTATAAAAGGACAGACTTCAGGGCCTGGCCCCCAGAGTTTGATTCAATGCATCATGAGCAAGCCAAGCTTTGTATTTTCAACAAGTTCCATGTGACTCTGACACTGCTGGTCCAGGGACCATAGAGAACTACTGTCAGGCCTGGGCTACTTTGTTAATAAAGCGTTATTGGTCAAGTTTAATCTTTATATTAAAAGTTAAACAATTGTCAGCACTGTGTCAAGTGTTACCAGGGTCTGATTTATAGGGTCTTGAGAAACCCTCTGAATGCCACCAGCCTTAAGTAAACAGTTTACTGTCAGACGCGTGCATTTGCTTGTCAAAAACAATTTTTCCCCTTAGAGTATTTAAGACCACAAAAAAGGGCTCTTGGAGCTCATTTTGGGCTGTCGTCCTTGCTTTACCAAGGGGAGTGCTCTCAAGTGTGACTCAACAGCTCCTGTACAGCCTGTGTCTTTACCTTTGATGTGGAGGGCTTTGGAGTTGTACTTCGGCTTAATTCCTGAGACTCTAGTGAGGTAAAACTGGAAAGGGTTCCCTTTATCCAACATGTCCCAAATGTCTTGGCCTTCCCCTGACGTCTCATACTCGTCTTCCTCCTCCTTGAGCCTGTCACTGGCAGGAGGGCCGTGACCTCCAGCCCCCTGGGCAGGACCAGCTTTGGGTAAAGCAATGTCTTTTTCCTCTTTGACCATCATGTTCTTAGCCTGTGCCTGCTGGGTCTCAAGCTGCAGCTCGTCATCGCTGCTGGAGAGACACCAGCCTAGGTCTTCCTGGGAACCGCTTTTCTGCTTTTTGGGAGGTGAAACGGCATCTGTGCTGCTGAATTTCACAGGTGCTGTCTGTCGCCTGTGTGCAGCCTTGCGAGCCTCGGAACAGGTGTACTTTGGCTCATTCACCGCTTCCTGCCCAGCATGGGAGAGAGAAGAGGTCGATGGCTTGTCCGGTTTGGGCTTTTCATCCTCACTTTCATCACTACTGGATATGGTCCACTTCCCATAATC
>VMDO01020053.1:0-38338 GCA_007922755.1 Pedetes capensis | reverse complement strand
TTTTTTTTCTTTTTGAGACAGGGTCTTGCTAAATTATGCAGACTGCCTCTGGTCTCGAACTTGTGATCCTCCTGCCTCTGCCTCCCAAGGCACTGGGATTATAGGCGTGCGCCACTGAGCCCAGCTCTTCTTTTTATCTTCACATTTCTTGCCCACTAACAGTGATTAATATCTAAATACCATTGTAGGACATGGTTAAGTAAAATGACAATGAGAAATATCTCTTGTGATACCTGTTGTCCCAGGTCCCTTTTGCACAGGGGGAAGTGCTAAAGAAGCAGTCAGGGCAGGGCATGGTGGTGTGGACCCCAGGCTCTGTAAACTGTCAAGGTCCCTTGTGGCTTGGTTCCTCCTGACTCCAGTGACAACAGGCTGTTTCTCCCCCTTTAGCACACATTCAGCAGCTAAGAGGGTTCTCTGTGTTATTCTTCCACATTTTGTTATTGAGGAGACAGCAGAAGACCTGCCTTTCCTTCCCTCTCCTCTTGGTGTGCTCCATGCTCTGCCTACCAATGTCATCAAGACATCCTATGAAGAATCCTGTTTGTTCCGAGCTGCCAGAATGAGTTTCAGAGCCTGCTCTGGGGAGGTGCTGCTCAGACCGCACAGAAGGGGATCATGTCTGTGACCAACAGCATGGAATCCAATTCTTAGACTGTTTTGATCTTCCCTAGTTTTCAAGGCAGTGATCATTCTTCCCCATTGTCATCTTCTTCTAGATTTCAAAACACATTGCCTGTCTTGGTGGAAACACAGAAAATGTCTCTGGGGAAGAGTTTTCTGAGATGGATTTTCTGGGATGAATTTTGAGACCAGCATCTCAATCCATTAAATAGGTGGACCGATTTCAGCAGAGTTGCTGTCAGCCTGGGGCTGGCTTATCACAACTTGATGTACAATTAGAATTCCCGCAGGGACTCATTTACTTCACTCCCATCCTTTGCAACAATATGGAGTGAAGCTGTGAACTTCTCTACTTAAAATATTTATATACATATTGTTGTTGTTGTTGTTAGGTGCTGTTGAGTTGGTATCCAACTCATAGTGATCCTATGTACAACAGGTGAAACACTATTGTCAGTACTTCTCTGTTGTTCATAGAGTTTTCAATGGCAGATTGATTTTTGGGAGTGGGTTAATAGGTCCTTCTCCCAAGCCTACAGCACCTGGTGTTCCCAGGCAATCTCCCATCCAAGGACTAACCAGGCCCGATCCTGCCTAGCTTCTGAGATCAGATGAGATTGGATGCCACAGGGCTATGGCTGCAGGCCATACACACACACACACACACAAACACATGCGTGCGCGCGCACGCGCGCGCGCACACACACACACACATATATATGTGTGCACGTGTGTGTATATATATATACACTATATATTATTTATATATATGTATACATACACATACAAATACACACACACACACACACACACACACACATATGTAATTTATTTGAGATAGACTCTTGATATGTAGCCCAGGGCTGGCCTCAGCCTTTCAGTGTAGCCCAGGCTGGCCTTGAACTTGTGATGCTCCTGCCTCAGCCTCCTGAATGCTGGAATTACAGGTATATGCCACCATACCGAGCTCCAAAACCATGGGCTTTATTTGAAGATGATTTTTACTGTAGTTAATTGAAATAGGTAATGTTAGAAGGCAATTATCTTTCACTTATGAGGCATTGGTCTAGAATTTTGTCATTTTCTTTAGGCTTTTGCACATATGTGAAATAATTATTTTCTTGCCAAAAGTCTTTGTGAGGTGAACAGATGACTTATTTAATAAAGTTATTCCTGTAATTCTCAGTTGAGGACAGGGAACTGTTTTGATGGTTGTGGGAACACTCTCTTTTTGTCCTACTCTCTTCTCTGGAAACCTTTCCAGCCCCTTCCCCAGCTTCTTTTCCTCTGTTTCAGTTCTAAACATTGAGTTCCTCGGAGTTGTGGGCGGGGCTTTCTTTTGATAGGCTCTTTGCTTGGACGCCATATCTATTCCCACATGCAGAAGTATCACCTGAGCATTGACCAGTCCCAATTTTCATCTTTAGCTCAGATGTGTCTTCTGGGTTCTGTATTTAGATACCAAATGACTCATGGTGACCTCACACTTAGCATTTCTCATGTACCATCTTCAAACTGTCCATTTTAATGAAAGCTACCTCCACCTGCGTAGCAGCTCACAATGAGTCGGGGAGCCATCCCTGATCCGTGTTCCCATATTTGCCCCCCCACTATGTTCCACTGAAACATTTCTTAAATGCTTTCTGGATGCATCCACTTCTCTCCACCTCCAGTGATGAGGACCAAGACAGTCATGGCTGAATCAACAGAGCCCTGGGGAATAATCTCACCGTGGAAAACCATCACGGGTTCCACTTCCTGTCCTCAGGGCACCCATGCATTTGCTAGTGTCTATGAAGAGCTCATCTTTCTAGCTTTAGAAAACACATAACTGAGTTGGATGTGGTGGTGCACCCCTGTAACCCCAGTGACTTGGGAGGCTGAGGTAGGAGGATCACAGGTTCAAGGCCAGGGGCAGCCTGTACAAGTTAGCGAGACCCTGTCTCAAAATAAAAATTTTAAAAAGGGCTGGGAATGTGGTTCAGTGGAAGAGTGCTTGCCTAGCACAAGGCCCTAGGATCAATCCCCGGTACCACACACACACAAAAAAAACAACCATACAAAAAACACAAATAAAACATTTAGATCCGTTTTCCATTTTAGGAAGGCATGAATAACTTAATGGTTTTATTTTTTCTTTATCCTAGTGCTTTTTTTCTCCTTTTTCAACTGTGGGTTTTTTTTTTTTTTTTCCTCTTTGGCATTTTCTTGTATTTATTAATTTATTTGGCTGGAGTTTAGCTTAGTTGGTAGTGTGTTGCACTGCACTCTCTGAGGACTGGGATTCAATCCCTACCACTATAAAAACAGGAGAAGGACGTGGCAATCTACTCCTGAAAACAATCCTGAAACAATTAGCCATTGAAAACCCTATGAGGGTCAGTATGTGTTGGGCATGACTCTATGACATTTAACAACAACTTATTTATTTATTTATTTATTTATTTAATTTATGCTGGGTTGTAGGCAAGTGCTCTACCACTGGACTGCACCCCAGCCCATTGTTTGTTTGTTTGTTTGTTTGTTTTTATTTTGAGTCAGGGTCTCATTAAAATGCACAGACTGCCTCTAGCCTGGAACTTGAAATCCTCCTGCCTCAGCCTCCCCAATCTCTGAAATGACAGGTGTGCACCACAGCTACAGCCATTTTTTTTTCCATTTTCTAGAAGTACTTCCAAATCCTCACTGGAGCCTTCTTTGCCCAGTTACTCCTCCAGGGCCTTCTCTTCACGTGGTCAGTCTTCACGTGAGACTTCACTAGGGACTGCATTTTTATTACTGTTGTTTATATATGGAAGGGGCTGGGATTTAGCTCAGTTGGTAGAGCCCTGCTCTGCAGTCCCTGAGGTTCCAAGTTTGATTCCCAGCACCTCAGAAATGGAAGAAGGACGTGACAATCCACTCCTGAGGCAATCCCCAAACAGGCAACCACTGAAAACCCTATGAGGGTCCATATGAGTCAGACACAATTCGACAGCACCTAACAACAACAACATATGAAGGTGTTTTATGTAATCACACATAAGAAGACATTTTAGTTCAGGGATTTTTTTTTTTTTTGCTATAAAAATATCATAATGTGGTTTCTTCCATTCTAGAGAAAGAAGGGGAAAAGAGCCGCATGATTAGCACCAAAAACTAAGATTTTGAGATGGAGAGAATACACCATAATCAAGTTTTTGAAAATATCCCCCAAGCTCTTTCTATTTTCCATCAAGACCAGACCCCTGGGTTGGCCCTTCACATTTGGAGACAACAGTGTTCCTAGCAAATAAATCTCAGGCAACTCTACTAATAGCCTCCATGGCTTCCAAAAAGGGGAATCACAATCCTAGTTGCTGATATGAGACTTGGCAGAAAGAGCTGGTGGGTGTTAGTCTCACCAAACACAGTCCTCATTCTGTAGTAGCTGAGCTAACGAATTTCATGAGAAATCTTCCAATACTCATGTACTTGAGAGAGAGAGAGAGAGAGAGAGAGAGAGAGAGAGAGAGGTTAAAAGTTATTACAATTCTTTTGGGAAGACATTTTGGTTTTATAGCTTCTAAAAACAAATATCAAAAAGCCAGCTTTTGAGGTGGAAAGTAGAGGCTTAGCGAGGGTCTGTAGAGGTCTTTGGGTGCGCTCTCCTGGTCCAGGAAATTGAAGGAATCACAAAGCGAAAATGGATTTTAATAGACCATAACATCTGTAGCAAAGTTCTCATTAAGCCTACCTCTTACCATCGGGTGGTTAAATATTGTCCTACATCATCATGTTACTAAGTTTGTGTTCAATATATGGGAGGAGGAAATTTGTAACGTTTTTTTTCTTTAAAGGAAAAATTGTGAGATTTGAGAATCAAAATCCTAGAACCAGAAAGAGATACAATGGATATTCCCAGACTGAATCCAAAGAAGGCAGATGGAATGTATGGGTTAGGGGTTCAAGGTCAAGCTTTGTCACATACTGGTTGTATGAACTTAAGCAAATCAGCTTAACTTCACCTTTCACATGGGGATCTATTTTTAATTCAGTAAATATTTACTGAGTATCTGTTTTGGTATGTGCCAGAGAGTACGTTACCTGGGGATGAGAAGGTAATAGGGAAATGGTGGTAAGCACAACAGAGAGGTAGACGAGTGTTTGTTGTTTTCAGAAACTGAGTTTAGTGTGGAACATTATTGGTGTTGTTACATGCCATCGAATTGGGTCCAACTCACAGCGACTCTACGTACAACACTACGAAACACTCCCCAACACTGTGCCATGACCGGCACTATGTCAGTGCTTCTCTGCTATTCATAGGGTTTTCCATGGCTGATTTTTTGGGAATTGTTGCAGGAGTGGGTTGCTGGGCCTTTCTCCTACTTTTGTCGTTCAAAGGATCAAACCCAGGGCCTCAGACTGTTAAGAGAAGCACTCTACCAACTGAGCTAAGCCTCAGCCCATAAGAGGGGCACATACTCTTTTTATCTCTAGGCTTTTGCAGAGTGACTTATTACAAGCTCACATACAAGCATATTTCACTTGTTATGGGTATTGATATTCACTAATTTCCACATTGGTACATCCTTTTAATTTTAATATTAATTAAAATATTAATTTTGTGAAGGCATCTTGGTTTTAATCTTTCATGTAGTGAAAGCTCTCACCTCTTTGTGTCCTTTTCCATCACTTTTACACATGGGCAGTCCTTCCGTTACAAGAGTGTCCCGCTCTCTCTCCCTCGGGTTACCCTGCCCCCGTTTCTAAGACCTTCCTAATTTGTGATCCATTGCTGTGTTCACCAGGAGCCAACCGTCCATGTCTGTACCTGAGTGCTGAGCCGCTGGCCCCTGCCCGACCCTGGGCTGACCCGGAGTGTGGGAAAGACACAGGGCCAGACCCAAATGAATGAGCAGGCGTTTTCTGCTCTTCATTTTTCCTGTGCTTGCCCAGTCAATTTTTTCATATGGCTCCCTAAGTTTTCAGCTGAGAGTCCACTGAGTTAGGAACTGGAAAACACAAAGCAAAGCAATGCAAAGCAAAACCACAAACACAAACAAAAACAAAAACAAAAACAGTGAAGCAGCTGTGAGAAGCAGGTGCCTCGGGTGAGCGAGAGGACGTTCCTGTTTCCACTGCAGAGCTGCCTAGCAGGTGCCAGGGGCACAGAGAGAGAAGCCCTTGAGGCAGCTTAGAAGCCAGGAGCAAAGTCTTCCATCAAGGTGCCAGGGCATCCCAGACCGCAGGAGGCTGTTCTACTCTCAGAATCTGAATCTCCTCTCCAGGGCTGCTCCTGGGCTTGGATAAGGGCCTGAGGTCTCCTTCATCCCCCTCCGCTCCGCGCCTGTCTGACAGCATGGATTTAAGTTTCCTGCCAAGGACAGAGAGCGAAGGCTTGGAGGCAGGAAGTGGGTTCCCTGGGCTCTGTTCCTACCTGGCTGGGAAGCACCCGGCTAACGCCTCCCTCCCAGGCAGGAGCTCATGAGGCAGGAAATGGTCACTGAGCGCTTTCTTCCCAACCGGCATTGATGGGAAAGCTTGCTCATGGAATTGAGCTTTTCTGAACTAGACACTCCTTCTTTCAAAAGGAAATCGAAGGGAAGTAACAGATAATCCAATAAGTAAGTGGGCAATGGAACTGAAAGGCAGTTCTCAAAAGAAACACAGATGGCCAATAAACATATGAACATATGAACATATGAACAGTATGGTCAGCATCCTTAGCCAGCAGGGAATGCAACTCAGAACTGCACTGAGATCCCACCTCAGCCCAGTCAGAAGGGCCGCGTCAGCACAACAAACAGCAAATGCTGGCGAAGAGGTAGGGAACGAGGAAGACTTACACCCCGCCCGAGGGACTGTCAATCAGGTCAGCCAGGATGGAAGTCAGGATGGAGGGTCCTCCATACTGACCTAGCCGTACCACTCCTAGAAATATACCCAAAGGAAGACAACTCATCACATCACAGGGACTCCTGCACTTCCATGCTTACTGCAGCCCTCTTCACAGTCACAAGGGCTTGGAGCCAGCCCAGATGTTAAACAACCGATGATTGGATTAAACATGTGGTACATATTTTTTTTCTAGGTGCTGTGGAGTCGTGTCCTACTCATAGTGACCCACATGAGGTTTTCAATGGGTGACTGTTTTTCGGGATTGCTTCAGGAGTGCATTGCCATGTCCTTCTCCCATATGGTATGTATAGGCAATGGAATATAATTCAGCCATAAAGAAGACTGAAATTATTTCATTTGCAGCAAAATGGATAGGACTGGAGACCATCATTTTAAGCGAAATAACCCAGACTCAAAAAAGAGACATATGGGATGCTGTCATTCATATGCAGTAGATAGATCTACCTTGAAGAAAAATATGTGTACACACGCACACACACACACACACACACACACACACACACACACACACACACACACTTCTGCTGCCATACCACCCTGGCATCTGATGCTGTCTGATATCAGAAACTAAGCAGGGTCAGGCCTAGTCATCGAGTAGGAAACTACCTGGGAATACCAGGGGATGTAGACTTGGGAGAAGGACCTAGCAGCCCACTCCTCCAAACAACACTCATCCATGGAAAACCCTGTGAATAGCAGAGAAGCACTGACATAGTGCCAGGCATGACAGTGTCAGGGAGTGTTCCGTTTTGTTGTACATAGGGTTGCTATGAGTCAGCACCTAACAACAACATACACACATATATACAATTGTACATAGCTAAGATTAGAAACCCACTCCTGAAGCAATCCCAAAATAATCCTCCATTGAAAGCCCTAATGGGGTCACTATGAGTCTGACACAAATTGATGGCACCTATAATAGTAACAACAAGAATAGAAAATCCAAGTGGGCCCAAAGAGACTACTGGGAGTGTGGGGTTATGGGAAATGTGGGAACAACATAGAGGGGTAAAGAGGGAGAGAATTAGAGCAAAGTAGAGGATGCAAATCTATCCCATAAAATCCCATAATGAATCTCACCATACTGGGATGCCGTGTCAGGTCCAATTCACAGTGACCCTATGTACAACAGAGTGAAACACTACCTGGCACTGTGCCATGCCTGGCAGTATGTCAGTGCTTCTCTGCTATTCGCAGGGTTTTCAATGGCTGATTGTTTCAGGAGTGGGTGTTCAGGTCCTTCTCCCTAGGTTATAGGACCTGGTGTTCCCAAGTAGTCTCTCATCCAAGGACTAACCAGGTCCAACCCTGCTTAGCTTCTGAGATCAGCAGAGATCAGATGCCAGGATGGTACAGCTGCAGGCTATACAACTTTAAAAATTTCATACTGTACTTCATAAATATCTAATTATCATTACATGCTAATCAAAAACGTTTTTGTATAATATTTAAGGAAATGCAAGTGTCAACAACTCTGACTTAATAACTGCACACTGTATGTTGTTGTTGTTAGGTGCAGTCAAGTCAGTATCTGACTCATAGTGACCCTCATAGGGTTGTCAATGGCTGACTGTTTCAGGATTGCCTTGGGAGTGGATTGCCAGGCCCTTCTCCCATTTTTGCAGTGCTGGGAATTGAACTCGGGATCTCAGAGACTGCAGCGCAGTGCTCTACCAACCGAGCTAAATCCCAGCCTGTGCACTGTATAGGTGAACTGAATTATCACTTTGGACCCTGTAACTATGTGCAATTATAATACTAATAAAAATAAAAAGAGATAGCTATCTAAAAAATAAATAAACTTCATATTGCATTGCTTAAAAAAGGAAAAGAACAAAGAAAAACTAAGTGTTCCCTAGTTTTCAGACTGGGAATGCCCTAATTCCTTTAGAACTTCATTCACTGTGACTGACCCGCTGATGCTTGCTGTTGTTGTTATTAGGTCCTGTCAAGTCAGTGTCCAACTCACAGTGATCCTGTGTACAACAGACGAAACACTATTATCAGTGCTTCTCTGCTATTCATAGGGTTTTCAATGGCTGATTGATTTTTGGGAGTGGGTTGCTGGGTCCTTCTCCCAGGCCTACAGCACCTGGTGTTCCCAGGTGGTCTCCCATCCAAGTACGAACCAGGTCCAATCCTGCTTAGCTTCCAAGATCTGGCGGGATCAGATGCCACAGTGGTATGGCTGCAGACTCACTGACGCTTACTGTCTCATAATTGTGTTTATCCCAAGTCCAGCCACTGGCCCCTGAATGTCTATCTATTATTGTTCCTATAATGCTATTATTAATACAATTTCAGCTGAGTTGGCAGGATGACACAGGGATTAGTGACAATACACCTGTACATTGTCACCACAATTGTCTCTAGTTGTGTTTCCATTTTTGCTGTTCTCTCTCCCCATCGCCCCATCTCTCCCTCCCTCTTTCTCTCTCTTTCTTCTGTTTCTCTCTCTTCTTTCTGTTTCTCCTTTCTCCTCTCTCTCTCTCTTTTTCACATTCATGCTCTCTCACACACACACTCTAAGAACACATAGCACCCCTGGCTCTCAGTCCCCAGGATGCTCTTCACCCCATCTCCAATATAGCACACAGCCCCTGCCCTTCTTTTTTGCAGACTGAGCTGCTGTAGGCGCGTTCGTGGTCTACCGTCACGTACAATTTTTCTTTCTTCTGTGGATTAATTGAAATGGATTCATGACTCAAGGCTTATTGAAACACCGCATTGTGGGGCTGACAGATTTGGAAACGACCAGAGCTCCTGTCCTCACCAAAGCCGTCTTTCAGGTCTCTCGTTCTATTGTCCCCCAGTCAGCTACTGTCTGTGCTTGGAGGCTCTTTTCCCTACTTAACTGAGTTGCATGACTGGAAGTAATGAGGGGTCTCAGGGAATTGCAGATTGGAGATGGACAAATTGCAGCCTGTCTTCCAAGATTAGTTTAAAAGGAAGGAGAGTCTTACACCATGATCTCTGCATCAGGAACATTGGAAGAAGCCAAGCAGAGTTCTGGACCACAAAATGACTTTGAACGCGCTGACTCGCGGTTGATCAGCGCGGACGTGATCTGTGCTAAGGGACTGCAGTGAAGCGCAAACCTAGTGATAAAAGCCATGCATTTTGATTTTTTCCCCCAAATTAAATACCATTGCCTGTGTGAATCATCTCCCTGGCCCTTCACTTCATTGCTCATTTTTCGCAAAGAACAAATTGAGATCCTGAGAAGTAAGGCATTCAATGTCACTTTGTGATAGAGTAAGAGCTGGGATCGGATGTCAGAGCTTCTGGGCTGCACAACTGAAAATTCCAGATCACCAGCCACCACTCCACAGACTCCACTCATGCTATTGTCCTGGCCAGTGCAATTTTTTTTTAGTTCTGGGGATTGAATCCAAGGCCTCGTGCCTGCATGCTTTGCAAGTGCTGGAACACTCAGCTGCACCCCAGCCCGTTTATTGTTTGCTTTTTTGAGACAGGGTCTCGCTAAGTTATACAGACTGCCCCTGGTCTTGAACTTGCAATCCTCCTGCCTCTGCCCCCAGAGCTTCTGGTATTACAGGTGTGCACCACTGCACTGAGCCAGTGGCTATTTTTATGGCCCGCTCTCAGTGGGCAGCCAGCTTTGGTGGCCTCCTTGCCAAGAGGACCTGCCACTTAGGTGGGATTTTCTATTCTCACCATGCAGGATTTACACTCATTTATTTGTGTGGATAAGGCCAACTGATTCCTTGTGATTTACTCCTGTGCATTCTCTCTGTCCCTCCTCTCTCTCCTCACTAAGAATGGACTCATTCCAGCACGGCACCACTCATCTCTTTGAGGGGGCTGGGATTTAGCTCAGTTGGTAGAGCGCAGCTCTGCGGTCTCTGAGGTCCCCAGTTCTATTCCCAGCACCGCAAAAATGGGAGAAGGATGTGGCCATCCACTCCTGAGGCAATCGCGAAACAGTCAGCCACTGAAAACCCTATGACGGTCGCTATGACCCGACGGCACCTAACAACAACCACAAGATTGTGCTTCCCATGGTGAAAAGTACGTGTGCTATGGTCTGGGGCGAGCAGCGCTCGGTGACAGGCCCAGTGTGGTTCTGAGGGGCCCTGACTCCACCCTCCGCAGCTCTCCTCTTGCACTGACACCTGCGCCTTCTGTACCCAAGGGCAGATCCTCACCCTGACAGCCCCCGTGGGAGTCGGCCCTGGGCTCCAGGGCCAAAGGCCGCACACATCCCACTCCTCTTTCTTCCCAGGCCATCGCGATCGCTCCTGGTTGTTCCTCTGGCACCTGGTCCCACTGAGCAGACCTGGATGACCGCAGTCCCCCAGCTGCTCTCAGATCTCCAGGGCCTTCCTGCGTCTCTGCTGACTGCTCTCAGTGGGCTGGGAGCCCCGTTTGTCTTGTCTTGTGGTTTCAAGCAGGAGGAAATAGCTTCCTCATGGTTGGGCAGCATGGAAACCCGCTCCCCGGGAAGGCACGCACAGCCTTTAAGGCCAGACACGGGGTCTCCTCTGCAAAGTGGCCCAGGCTGCAAGCCGGGGTCAGAGCAGAAAGCATTGGCTCCCTCTTGCCCGCTGGGTGGGCCACACTCCGGCGTAGATGCTCATTTTGGTAAGTTTTAATTCAGTCTAATTTAGAAAGCCATTATGATGGGAATAAATAACGTTCTCTCTGAGGGTAAAATATTGCTCCAGATCCTAGGGCAAGAAGACACAATCCTTTCTTTTAGGCACATAAATATTCTTATGAACATCAACAGTGAACACATGCACCGAGTGGAAAATTGTCTCTCAGCATACGTGGGGGATTGGTTCCACCACTCTGAGAAGTGACTAGAATCCAGATGTTTAAGGCTCTTATACAAAATAGTATGTTTTTGTTGTTAGGTTGAGTCGGATCTGACTCATAGCAACCCTATGTACAACAGAATGAAACCCTCCTGACACTGTGCCACACCTGGCACTATGTCAGGTGCTTCTCTGGTATGCACAGGGTTTTCCATGGCTGATTGTTTCAGGATTGTTTTGGGGGTGGGCTGCCTGGTCCTTCTATTTTTGTGGTCTTGGGTATTGAACTCCGGGCCTCAGAGCATGCAGAGCAAGCACTCTACCAACAGAGCCATATTTACATACAGAACAGGCACATTCTCCTGTGTACTTTAAATCATTTCTAGATGGCTTATGATACCTGTTGTTGTTGTTTGGTGCCATCGAGTCCATGTCTGACTCATAGCGACCCTGTGTACAACAGGCGAAACACTATTGCCAGAGCTTCTCTGCTATTCATAGGGTTTTCAATGGCTGATTGATTTTTGGGAGTGGGTTGCCGGGTCCTTCTCCCAAGCCTACAGCACCTGGTGTTCCCAGGCAGTCTCCCATCCTAGT
Source organism: Pedetes capensis (assembly GCA_007922755.1). Taxonomy (NCBI): domain Eukaryota; kingdom Metazoa; phylum Chordata; class Mammalia; order Rodentia; family Pedetidae; genus Pedetes; species Pedetes capensis. The sequence goes on along the minus strand of VMDO01020053.1, from coordinate 26,450 downwards.
ACTAAGCAGGCCAAACCCTGCTTAGCTTCTGAGATCTGATGGGATCGGTTGCCCCAGGGCTACAGCTGCAGGCTATGATACCTAATGCAATGCAAATGCTATGCACACAGTTGTTATACTGTATTGTTTAGGGAATAAGGACAACAAAGGAAGTCTTTACTTGTTCTAGGTTTATAGATATTTTAACTCAAGATTTTAAACCCATGGTTGCAGAACTTGCGGAGGCCCAACTATATACCAGTATAAGATCGAACTCACAGTCCACCACACCTCTTAACACCTACACCAAAGTGACCGAAGCAGTGCCACATTGGGATTACTCTCCAAAAAGCCACGCTGAAATCAAATGAGCGTTTTTTTTTTTTTTAACTGAAAACTGACTCGGCCTCTGCATGGTTCTCTGAACCCCCTGCATAGACAGATTGGTTTCAAGTCTCTAAGGACTGATGATTCCAAAGGTTTACGCTAGAAGTACATCAGCCCCTTTCATTGCTTCGCTACTTCAGCCCATACTTATTCACTTGAGAAATTTCAACTGCAGCTCTGGAGACGATGTCTCCCCTACACTGATGTCTAAAATGTAAGGTTCTTCTCTTGTTCCTTAATTGCATAGCCCCCTGTCCATCACTCTTCTGACATACTTTGATACGGGAATGCAGCTATTTGCCTACACGACTCTCTCCACTACATGTGAGCTCCCTAAGAGAAGGGGCTTCTTAATCATCAACTGTGGTCTCAGCACTTTAGCCCCCTGCCTGGAATATGTTGTTGTTGTTAGGTGCCATCGAGTCGGTATCTGACTCATAGCGACCCTCACAGGGTTTTCAATGGCTAACTGTTTCGGGATTGCCTTGGGAGTGGATTGCCAGGTCCTTCTCCCATTTTTGCGGTGTTGGGAATTGAACTTGGGACCTCAGAGACTGCAGCTCAGCACTCTACCAACTGAGCTAAATCCCAGCCCACCTGGAATATGGTAAACCCTTAACACATGGGTACCGAGTGACTGGCTGGATGCATGGTTGATCTCTAACAAATTTGTGACTTCCGTCACGCATCAAGACGTTAAACAGCAACATATTTCAAACTCAAACATAACACCTGGGAACAGAGCGCAGACCCAGCCCAGGACTTCCACAGTAAAGTCCTTCTAGGAACATTAATTACGTTTCCCACTGTAGGATTTTGCTCTTCCCGATACTGTTGCTTGGCTGTGCTGACATATTCCAGGCCACTTTTAGATTTGGGTCATTTATCAATCTCTGTTCTCTTTCAAGTGTCTCGTGGAGTTCTGTGCTCACGCTTAGTGCACTGGCACACAGTTTCCTTTCCTTCAGAAGTTTGTTGGGGAGTTTTTCTTTGAATAGGCACATCTATCAGTGTGGCAGTTTTGGTGGGGAGCTTGTTTTGTAAAGCAGGGATTAAGAACATTTAGTCATTCATCCATAAACTCTGTTCTTTTCTGTCATTACAGAGTGGGAGTCAATGAAGACTTCTGAGTTTTCTTAGTAAGTTATAGGTAATCTCCGAGTGTGTGTTTTTCTACCTCTAGCTTGAAGCCAACTCTTGCTCACGTTGGAAAGAATGGAAGTCTGTGTGTTTGTTTTGGTATTAACCCTATTTTGATACATAGCACAATTTTTTATTGAAAATTTTTAATGTATAACTTAACGTGATTCACCCTGACAATGCATTTCACTGTGACATTTCCATATATGTGTTTTGTTGTGCATTGCACAGATAAGTTCCCTCTTACCCTCTTGTGCACTTCCTCCCTCCATCCCACCCCCCAGCAAAGACCTCTCTTCCATTTCCATGTCTTTTTTTTTTTTTTTTTCCAGTACTGGGGCTTAGACCCAGGGCCTCATGCTTGCATGCTCTGCAAGTGCTGGACCACTGAGTTGCACCCCCAGCCCATTTTTTTTTACTTTTTGAGACAGGGTCTCGCTAAGTTATGCAGACTGCCTCTGGTCTCGAACTTGTGATCCTCCTGCCTCCTCCTCCCAAGCCACTGGGATCACAGGTGTGCGCCATCATGCCCAGCTTAACACACGCATTTTCTCACAGTCCTAGGTGCTCGAAGTCCAAGACCAAGTAGATGGCCACCAACTTCCTATGGCTTCCTGTGGCATTGCCCATTTTTCTTTGCATACACTGGTCTGGTCTCTCTGTCTCTGTCTCTGTTTCTCTCTGTTTCTGTCTCTGTGTGTTTCTCTCTGTGTGTCTCTCCCTCTCCCTCTCTCTCTCTATCTCTCTTGTTTCTCTCCCTCTCTCTCCCAACTAGAGGTTGAACTCAGGACCTTGCAAGCACTCTAACACTGGGCTGCACCCCAGCCCATTTTTAAAAATTATTTTATTTTGAGACAGGAGCTCACTAAATTACCTAGTCTATCTCTGGCCTCAAATTTATGATTCTCCTGCCTCCACCTGCTGGGATTATAGGCATGCACTACCATGCCTGGCTTAGATACTGCATTCTCTTAGTTTTTCTTTTTCCCCACCCATCACTCCTCCTCTATCTGTTTTGTTGGTCCCTTGTCTTCTCCCTAGATTTTGGAGTGTCCAGGGCTTTAGCTATTTTTTCCACCACCAACTCAATCCTGTGGGACTCTTACTAAAAGTCATGCATTTATGGCTGAGCGTGGAGGCACACACCTGCAATCCAAGCATTGGGAGGTAGAGATGGAAAGATTGTGAGGTCAAGGGCAGCCTGGGTTAGACAGTGAGACCCTGTCTTAAAAACCCCAAAATAAAAAATAGTCATGGATGCAGATGCCATTTACATCCTGATGACTTCCAGCGTACGCGTCCAGTCCGTATGTCCTCCTGAGCTTCGGCCTCACAGTGCCAGCTGTCCACTGGACATATCCCCTTGAATGTCTCTTTGGCATCTACAGTTGAAATCCCAATGCCCTCTATGCCCAGAAACCTGCTTTTCTTCATTGTAGTTGTTTTTGTTGTTGTTGTTGTTGTTAGGTGCCATCGGGTCAGTATCTAACTCATAGTGACCAGACGTACAACAGGTGAAACACTATTGTCAGTGCTTCTCTGCTATCCATAGGGTTCTCAATGACAGACTGATTTTTGGGAGTGGGTTGCCAGGTCCATCTCCCAAGCCTACAGCACCTGGTGTTCCCAGGCGGTCTCCCATCCAAGGACTAACCAGGCATGATCCTGCTTAGCTTCAGAGATCTGATGGGATCGGATGCCACAGGGCTACGGCTGTAGGCTTCTTCATTGTGTAGCTGATGGTGATTTGTTCTTTCAGCTGCTAAAAGGCAAACCCTTGGAATCACCTTTAATCCTCGCCCTCTCATGCTTCCTATCTACTCCCTTAGGAAACCTTGTCTTTAAAATATTTCGGTATCTGACACCTCCTCACTACTTCTGCTCTGATTTGATCTCTCTCACTAAATTATTGGGCTGGGATTTAGCTCAGTTGGTAGAGTGCTACGCTGCAGTCTCTGAGGTCCTGAGTTCAATTCCCAGCACCGCAAAAAAATGGGAGAAGGACCTGGCAATCCACTCCCAAGGCAATCCAGAAACAGTCAGCCATTGAAAACCCTATGAGGGTCGCTATGAGTCGGATACTGACTCAATGGCACCTGCGATTCTTCCAGGAAGCCAGAGGGGTCATTATAAAGTACGGGACAATCACATCATCATGTTTCTTTACTGCCCAAAGAGTAAAAGCCAAATCTTTACAACAGCCTCGTAGGTCTATTATCATGTGGTCCCTGTTCCTTTTCTGTCTGAGGTACCCACACCTGTCCCCCTCCATTTCAGCCCCATCATCCTCCTTTGTATTTTTGGAGTCCAGACACATCTTGCCTCTGGCTCTGCCATCCCCAGGAGTTGATGTTATCAGGTGCCGTCGAGTCGGTGTCCGACTCATAGCGACTCTATGTACAACAGGCGAAACATTATTGTCAATGCTTCTCTGTTGTTCATAGGGTTTTCAATGGCTGATTGTTTTTTGGGAGTGAGTTGCCAGGTGCTTCTCCCAAGCCTACAGCACATGGTGTTCCCAGGTGGTCTCCCATCCAAAGACTAACCAGGTCCGACCCTGCTTAGCTTCTGAGATCTGATGGGATCGGATGCCACAGTGGTACAGCTGCAGGCAGACAGACAGAAAAGATATTTTTCTAATGAAGGAAGCAGTGATGCTAGAAAAAGAAAGGGGAGGGGCCGTCCGTCCTCAGCATGCTTGGCTCTCTTCCGAGGGTCTTGCTTCCTCTGTGTAGGTGGCAACTGTGTGCTGAGCACTCAGCGGAGCCTGCCGAACTCCCAGCTGGAGAGACTGCACTATTTTAAAACTTATATCTGTAGGGGGCCCCACTGGGATACAAAGAGCCTGCCCGTTAGACAGGGAAGATCATGGAAGGCTTCCAGGAGGAAGTGAAATTGATTTTCCTCTTGCACATTGTGTAGAGAGGCTGGAAAGGAAAAAAAGATGGTGACAGTCATGTTTCAGATAAAAGCAAAGATAAAGGAGGTGCCTCGAGGTCAGTAGGAGGAGGGGTGGCAACTGTGGAGCCCTTAGCACCCAACAAAGAACACCTTGGTGTTACTGTTGTAAATGGATTCTTTATGAGCCATAGACACAAAAATCAATAAGATAATTTGAACAGTTGTTGGAGGCAAAATGAACATATCCAAACATTAAAAGCAATCCAGGCTGTCATGAATTCTCTTTTAAAAAGTGAACATTTTATCCCATAGAATATATTTATTTCTATGCTCTCTGACCTAGATAATGAACCCCTACCCACTCTATTCTACTCCCATTGACACTTGGAGTATTTGCATTACAGTTACCTTTGCTCCATATGGGAAGAAAATATTTGCCAAAGATGTGATCAAAATAAATAAGACTTCAAAAGGAGAATTTCCAGAGCTTTAAAATACCAGTGCCATTCCAACTGGTATCCTTATTAAAAATCTTGTTAATCTTTCATCAAAATGGAGACCCTGAGGATTGCTATTTGTCAGTGTCTAGTAGGTCTGTTTTCCCCATGTGTCTGTCAGCTTGTCCTGCTGTGGGGGCTTGCATGGTGCTGTGATGCTGAAAGCTATGGCACCAGTATCTCAGATACCAGCAGGGCCACCCATGGCGGACAGGTTTCAGCTGGGCTTCCAGACTAAGACAGAGTAGGAAGAAAGATCTGACAGCTCATTCCCAAAACAACTAACCACTGGAAACTATGAATAGCAGAGAAATGCTGTCAAATATAGTGCCAGGAAATGAGCCCCCCAGGCTAGAAGGCATTCAAGAAAGACTGAGGAAGCGTTGTCTCCTCAAATTAGAATTGACCTCAGTGATGGGAAAGGAGTAAAGCCCTTGGGACCTCCATCTGCTGATGTGACACAACCCAAAATGAGAAGAAACACAGTGGCTACAACATCGGGCACAAACATAAAAAGATCACGTGCATGGCCAAGTGACAGGTGGTGTTTTGTTCTGTGTACATAGGTTTTGCTGTGAGTTGGATCCCACTCCACAGCACCTAACAACCACAAAGTAAGTCTACTTAATCCATTCTCTCTGTCTTCCAAAACAATGACTATATTTTACAATTTAATCTTCTAGTTCAGACTGATCTTTATTGTAGCTATGCAAATGAGGCGATTTTACTACACTGTTAATCATCCATGAATTAAATTGACAGATACTCACGGAATGTCTACCACACACAGAATGGCTTTAGGGAAGAAATAACCATAAAATAATTGATGACAATGTACACAACTTCTCTTAAAGCAAGGGAGTTGTAAAACCCTGCCGCTGAGACAAAGAAGTAAGAATGGGTGGACAGGGTGGGGTTTTGAGGGTAATGAAGGAGCACAAGGCATCAATTTACTGAGGAGGGCATCCCTCCCGCGAAGAAAGCCAGGAGCTCTGTTCATCGTTAGCCCTGCCACCAATGAGAGATCGAGAGGGGAAATGAAGCATATGAAGTTCCAATTAGTAAAACTTTGTTCTTTATTAACCGCTTGGTCCAAAGCTATATGAGTGAAGCTTGTTGGAAAAAACACAGGCACTGGAGAGGGAAGTAAGCATTTAGAAAAAGGAAGAGAGAGAGCAGCTCACGACCTAGTGCATGGCTCTCAGCAAGGCTCTTGGAGAGCCTGTGGGACCCATGGAGAAAGCTCCTAATGAGACGTGAATTCCCAGTCTTGAAAGTTATTTTCACCAGTGCGCCCCAGTGTGCGTTTCCTGGAGGGATGCTGGAAGGCGAGCTGGGTGAAATTTTGATCATCTGAAGGACAGCTGACTGCAAATCTTTGTAAGAGCAGTGCTGGTGGGGAAGAAATTAGGTAAGAATGCTGGAGATGTTGGCACAAAGCCCAAAGCAACCACAAAGTGTGGAGAAAAGTCAAAGAGACCAACATGACCCCGAACACCCAAGGCTGGTAGATACACAGAATCATGGGGCTGCCTACAGAACAAACTGCTTCACAGGTCACCTAGATAACGTCCAAAGAGAAGGATAGGACACCACACCAGCCAGTGTCTTATAGTGACTGCTGCCGTGTCTTACAATGGTCACAGAAGTTTATATGCTCATTTGACAAGTCCACAAATGAATTAGAACCTTAAGTTCCTGACTTTGTGGCCACCTTCTCACAAAGATGTCAATGAGCCATAGAACTTTTTCAGGAAATAGCATCCTGAGTACTGTTGTTGTTAGGTGCCAGTGAGTTGGGTCCGACTCATAGTGACCTGATGTACAACAGAACTAAGCACTCCTTGACACTGTGCCTTGCCCAGTATTATGTCAGTGCTTCTCTGCTATTCACAGAGTTTTCAATGGCACATTGTTTCGAGATTATATTGGGGGTGGGCTGCCACATCCTTCTCCCATTTATGTGGTGCTAGGGATTGAACTCAGGGCCTCAGAGAGCACAGAGCAGCACTCTACCAACTGAGATAACCCCTAACCCCACCTTCCTAAAGCACTATAGCTTTATCTATCATGGTCTCCAAAATCGAAATTCCTTTACCAGTTCTTTACTTGAGTTCAATGGTGCCCTTCTTTTGCAATTATAATGGTTGACACTGTATCTGTTGTATTGTTTGAGTTCCTGGCACCAGCTTACAGAATGAAGCGAAGAGTTATTTTCTAAAGCAAAATAATAACCATCACGAAAAATAAACACATACTCAAAGAGAAATATATCCTCTTGGCAATATCCCCTCCACCTTTCATAGCCAGATAAGAATTACGATAATGCCTCTTCTCTTTAAGAATTAAGTTCCACCATTTGATAGCCTCTGCAGTGGAAAGAGGAACAAATTAGCGACAGGAAACCTGATTTACTATTGTGAGTCTGTCATTTTTTAAGACTAAGACCTTAAAAAAGCTACTCAGACACATCAGATCAACTTTTTCTACCTCTGTAAAATGAGATTACGTGGAGCCTTGCAAGAAATTTCTTTCTAGAGTGTAAGTGCTAATTGGCAGCTGTTATTACTGTGGTTTTTGGTGTTGATTTTCCAATGCCCTTGGCCTGCTTTAAACCTGAGCTACATGGGATTTTTCAAAGCTACTTCCTGCACTGGAGTGAAGAGACCCAGCGTCTCAGGCTTGTCTTAGGCCTGGCCCGCTCCCTACACTACCTTCCTGTTACTTTATTTTTATGCAAGGTTGAGGAAGGAGCAAATGCATTTGGTAAAACTGCTTCATAAACTACAACAGGCTTCAAATGACAGTAGCATTTTGGTAGGAGAATTTTGGGAAAGCGATGGGTGGATGTTGTACTAGGGCGTCAGTGAAGACTACAGTGGATTATCAATAATGATCAACAGGCGTTGTGATTATAACTGACAGTGATCGTGATAACAGTGACCAATAATGACAGATTGGGTTAAAGGCACACTCAGACCTCCCACGGGTTTTATGGACTTGGACTGAAATCAAGAAGCTGCTTCTCCTATTAGGGAGTCCCATGCAAGTTTTTGTTTGGGGGAGTTCTCTCCCTCCCTCCCTCCCTCCCTCCCTCCCTCCCTTCCTTCTTCTTCCTCCTCCTCCTCCTCCTCCTCCTCTTCTTCTTCTTCTTCTTCTTCTTCTTCTTCTTCTTCTTCTTCTTCCTCTTCTTCTTCTTCTCCTTCCCCTTCTACTCCTCCTTCTTCTTCCTCCTCCTCCTCCTTTCTCCTTCCACAATTATTTCTTCCTCCTCCTCCTCTTCTTCTTCTCCTTCCTCCTCTTCTTCTCCTTCTCCCTCTCCCTCTCCCTCCCTCTCCCTCTGCTGCTGCTGCTCCTGCTCCTCCTCCGACCTCCATCCTCCCTCCTCCTCCTCCTCCTCCTCTTCTTCTCCTTCTCCTCCTCCTCTTCCTCCTCCTCCTTCTTCTTCTTCATCATCATTATTACTATTATTATCATTTTGCCATACCTGAGAGTAGACCCTGTGGCCTGGCACATACTTTGTAAGTGCTCTACCACTGAGCTGCTCCCCAAGCTCATGTTTTGCTTTCTAATTTGAGACAGAGTCTCACTAAATTGCCCAGGCCGTCTCCAGCCTCGGCCCTGTGATCCTCCCGCCTCCACCTCCAAGCTGCTGGGAAGACAGGCATGTGCCACGGCGCACAGCTGCCTCTTGTCCCTGAAGTAACAGAGCACCTTCCCAGTTTGGTCTTCAGGCCCTCTGTAGCCTGTGGACAGTGGTTCTCATTTCAGAAAAGTAGTCTGCAAGCTGGTACTCGGGGCAGAAAACCACCCAGGTCTGGGGTCTGTAGGATTCCGATCTGCACTCTTATTAGTTGTCCTCACCTCTCGTCTGCAACCAAGTCTATACTCGCTGCTGACGGGCATGCCGCCTGCAGTGAACCTGGGGGTGCCCTTCTGGCTCCCCTGGGGACTTTGTGACTTTAGGGAAGCAGAAACGGCGCTCAGTGCCTTGGAGATGTGTTTTTCCCTTTTCCATGCCGCTGACAGGTACTGCCAGCCTGGGAAAGCTCTGAAATCTCCTCAAAATAGGGACGGAAAATAATAATTATAATTAATCACAGGAATGAACTGCCATCACAGTGAATCATCTATAAATTAGAGGTTCAGCAATAATTTTCTTTGAAAGTCACCCCTTAACATTTTCTTACTGCCTCTGTGTCGCTCATCTTAAAAAGTGAGTTATATTTTAAGGAAGATGTTCTTAACTTTTGAGGGCAGGAGGGAGAAGTTTTCCCATATTATATATAGAATGTGTTGGGGTGGTTAGCATTGGCAAAGTAAACTTTTTTTTTTTTAACCTTAAACCACAAAGAAAGAAAGCTAGTAGAAGTACAAGTTTTATATGTTGTTCTTGTTGTTGTTAGGTACCGTCAAGTCAGGATCCGACTCACAGCAACCCTGCATACAACAGGTGAAACACTATTGTCAGTGTTTCTCTGCTGTTCATAGGGTTTTCAATGGGGGATTGATTTTTGGGAGTGGGTTGTCAGGTCCTTCTCCCAAGCCTACAGCACCTGGTATTCCCAGGCGGTCTCCCATCCAAGGACTAACTAGGCCCAACCCTGCTTAGCCTCAGAGATCTGACGGGATCAGATGCCACAGTGCTACAGCTGCAGGCAAGTTTTATATAGTACATTGATATCTATACTTATGGACATACTGGTATTTTTGCCTTTAAATTCTTTCAGTAATCAAAGGGCAGCTTATCTGGATAAAATATTTCCTTTCGCCCTGTCTGATAACACATGGGTGGGAAGTGCAAACCTTTGTACTTTTTCTTTGAAGCAGTTGCCCTAAGCTGGGTAGAGCTGCTTCGTCCGCCACCACTTGGACTATTTCTTCTTTCCTCCTTAAGTCTGTGCTCATGAACAAGATACCCCACCATCAATGATCATCTTTTCAGCAAATAGAGCCAAAGCTGATTTATTCAATGCCATAAGCTATTCTCCTGGTCTTTTCCCCTCTGCAATTTATCGTCCAATTATTTCACATTCCTGTCATGTATCATAAACTTGAGGAGTCTGTTGAGATACTGCTGTGGTTATTTATTTTCCACCATTTAATAAGAGGGAAGGGAAGACCATTCCTCCTAGGCAGGAAGCAAAATTAGGCCCTGCAGTGATACATTATCAATTGTCATGACCTTGAACATATCCCACAAGACAGGCAGCTGGTTCTCTGTGCCCTCAGAGACTGTGCAGGCTGGTAAGAAAGTGCAAAGATCCCAGTTCTTTTTAGATCCGAGTTAGGGGTCCATTTACCTGCAAAGTTTCATTTACCCTGAGTCTGATAAGCATGCGGAACTGTATTGACTTTTTTCTGCGTGGGACTGCACTACAGACCCCAGGTCGGAAGGAGTGCCTGATCCTCTTGAAGCAGGTGGGAAGAGGGAGAGTTTGAAAATGGGCTTCGCAAAGGGACATTGCCTGCTAAGTCTGCTTCAAGAGACTGAACTAAATAAGATTATTTTTCTATATTCCCATTTCTCACCCAGCCACAGGTGACATAAGAAGATTCGATTACCCAGGATAATAATACCAGGAAAGCATATGATGAAGGCACAGACATCTACATCTGCATATAGACGACGTCACCCCCGGTCTGTCAATCATCCTTCACTTCTCTCTAATCACAGTCCTGCCTTTGGCCTACCTGGGCGTGTCCTTACAGCCAGAGCTTAACCCTGGCCTGTGCAAAGCAATCAAGGAAGCCATGTTTGAAGGTCCAGAAATATAACGTTGTTCTTTAGAATGGAAGACAAAAGACCAGACGTGGTGGTTCAGGTCTGCAATCCCAGTGATTTGGGAGGCTGACACAGGAGGATCACAGATTCGAGGCCAGAGGCAGCCTGGGTAACTTAGCAAGACCTTCACTCAAAATAGAAACGGGGCTGGGGGTGCAGCCCAGTGGTAGAGCCCTTGCAAAGTACGTGGGAGACCCTGAGTTCAACTCCCAAGTACTGCAAAAAACAAACAAACAATAACAATAACAAAAAAAAAAAGAAAGAAAAAGAAAAATATTTCTTGACCTGATAATTCTCTGCTAATTCTCTGGCATGTTGTTGTGGTTGTTAGACCAGGGAGAAGTAATTAAATAAGCAAGAAGACAATACAAGATGTAAACAAAACATACAGTGAATGTGACAGCCAAGTGCCACCCAATAGGAAAGAAAGATCTTCAGTACAGGAAGCAGCCAGTGGCACATTGAACCTTAACAAGTGCATGACAAGTTTCCACTGGTTTGGTATAGTTAGTGTGAGATATGGTTGAGAGAAGGGTGTTTTTTAATTTAATTTTGTTTTGTTTGGTTATATTTTTTGTGGTACTATAGAGGTGAATCCAGGGCCTTGTTCATACTTTGCAAGTGCTCTACCACTAGGGCTGTACCTCCAGGCCCTTTTTTATTATTTTGAGATAGCCTCTTGATAAGTTACACAGGCTGCCTCCAGCCTTGAACTTGAGATCCTCCTGCCTCTGCCTCCTGAGTCACCAGCATGACAGGCACGTGTCACCGCACCTGGCCCCTGAAAGTGTGCTTTGAGGTGGCCCTAATCATGAATCATGAACATTACTTCTGGTGAGCAATTTCTGCCAACTAAACATTACCGTGCATCCTCATCCACCTCATTCACTGGATCTGGCATGTGCAATTTCTGGCTCTCCCTCAACGTCAGCATGACAACGAAGGGTAGCATTTTAAATCAACTCAAGACGTTGAGGCAGCCAGGACAGTGCAACTGAAGACATTCCCCAGAGAGGACTTCCAGAACTGCCTCAGAGAGGGGCAGGAGTGACCGGATCAGTGAGTCTGAGCCCGAGGGAGTCTTCTGAACCCATGCATGTCACACATTTTTAAAAACTTAAACTCGCTGTATTCTTGGATCACAACTCATATACACTGCGTTCCTTTGAAGGAACCATTCTCACGCGCAGTTCTGCCAGGGGAGAGGCTCGCCTCATGCGGTGGCTCCTTGGCCTGCTGTGGGACGTCTCTGGTGAGCCAGCTGGGCACATTTCAGTGGTGGATCTGGCAGGCAGAGCGCAGAGGAGAGATCTGCTGCCAGTTCTTAGTGAAATATAAATCGTTCCAGAGGAGCTGGTGATCAGCATCACAATCCATTTCTAGTCTTTGTCGGGAGTTTTACACAAGGCCGAGTTTCAACACATGCTCCAAGGCACTGACAAGGCCTTCCTTCTTGGTTAAACCAGACAGCAATGGAGAGGGAAAGGGTGGCTGGGAAGAGACCTGTTTCTCCCCCTTTGCACCCAGTCTCTTTCTTGACGTGACTCCAGCGGGCAGGTGTGCTACCAATGCAGATGGAAGTAGGCTGATCTAGAAAGTTCCCACACAGACCTTCGGAAGGAAAGTGTCTCTCAAGAGAGTCTCTCACACCCAGTGCTAATCATCCCTCAAGACATTGGGTTGGAGGTGATAGAAACCTAACCCAATCGAGCCTAAGCCAAAAGAACAAAAGAAAAGAAAGATTTTCTTGGAAGTCCACATACGATCGGATGGTGGGATCTGCAGGCCGTCTGGGCAGCGCTTACCTCATTGTGCTCTGACGGTCACAGACGCCCTCCCAGCAGCCCGGGCCAAGGTAGAGCTTCGCACCTGGTGCTGTGATCTACACAAAGAGACGCCATCCCAGCCGATAGCTTAGTGAGGGCCAGGTGAGGCTCTGCAGAGCCTGGGCTGAATCAATGTTTGTGGCCAGCAAGATGAGGGGTGAGAATTGAGTCATGTGACCATTTCTGATGTTAGTGCTGGGGTGGAATAAGATGTGGATTTGGGGGCCCTCTGAACCACTTGGACTAAAAAACTATGACTGAGGGTGGGAGAATCTGTTCTCTAGGTGGACATTGGACAGGCAGGAAAACATGCAGCCATTGCCTATGTGACTGCAGCCATAGCCGTGTGGCATCCAATTCCATCAGATCTCAGAAGCTAAGCAGGGTCGGGCCTGGTTAGTCCTTGGATAGGAGACCGCCTGGGAACACCAGGTGCTGTAGGCTTGGGAGGAAGACCCAGCAACCCACTCCCAAAAATCAATCTGCCATTGAAAACCCTATGAACAGCAGAGAAGCACTGACAATAGTGTTTCCCCTGTTGTACACAGGGTCGCTATGAGTCGGATACCAACCTGAAGGCACCTAACAACAACAACAACATTGCCTATGTGGGCAGACCTTGTGGAAGACCACTTGCTTCTCAGTGCTCAGAGAATGACAGGATCCAAAGCAAGGCCCGCACAAGTCTTAATGTGAGTTGGAAAGTGGAGCCGTAGACTAGGTTCTGCGCTCCCTCGATTTCAAGAAATTGCCTTGCATTTTACTGGTTGACCCGGTCCTGGGTAAGACAGAGAACTCAGTTTTGCTCTTGTTTCTGTGACCTTGGTCTCTTTCACTTTCTGCAGCTGCTCATGAAAGCACTGATACTTTCCAAGCCACCCGACTCTCTGATGTCCCACAGCTAAGCAATGGCATGGACAGTCTGTCCTTCATCCCCTCCCTAAGTGATCTACCCTGTGCTGTCAAGCCTAAAGACCTTCAGGGAAGTTATGAGGAATACCAACTCAAGTGAATAGCATTTGTAATCACACAAGTTACTATGGAGATTTCAAGAAGAGCTGTCTGAGAGGGGAGGAAGAAGAGGGGGAAGAGGGAAAGGAAGGGAAGAAAAGAGAAGGGAAGGGGGGAGAGGAATGGAAAGGAAAGGAAGGGAAAGGAAGGGAAAAATTAAGCATTGGTTTAGAGTTCTTAACGATTTTATTTTTCCCAGTAAAGGAACTAAAAATTGTCACAACAAAACTACTATTAAACGTCACCAATAGTTTTCTTTTTTATAACAATGGCTATTTTGATGCCAAAACATTTGGAAAGGGTTCACTTTCACACCAAAAGTAAAGACAAGTGTTTGAGAACCTCAGCCTTACTGCAAAAAGTTTGCTGACAGACGTGTGGGGCTCCTCTGTGGGAGAGTTTACACCACCATGGCCCCAGCCCTTGGGGATTAATAATCCTCCTATCTCGAAAGACTTAGCCTTGGTTTTGGGCCATGTATTCTGGTAGAATTTACACATCAGAAGCCCTCCTGCCACAGCCCTGTTTCCATCATTTAACATTTGTTGTTATTAGGTGCCGTCGAATTGGTATCCGACTCATAGTGACCCTATGTACAACAGGCGAAACACTAATGTCAGTGCTTCTCTGCTGTTCATAGGGTTTTCAATGGCGGATTGACTTTTGGGAGTGGGTTGCCAAGTCCTTCTCCCAAGCCTACAGCACCTGGTATTCCCAGGCGGTCTCGCATCCAAGGACTAACCAGGCCCGATGCTTAGCTTCTGAGATCTCATGGGATTGGATGCCACAGGGCTCCACCTGCAGGCATCATTGAACATAGCCTGTTCTTGTTGTTGTTGTTGTTGTTAGGTGCCGTGGAGTCGGTATCCGACTCATAGCGAGCCTCATAGGGTTTTCAATGGCTGAGTGCTTTGAGATTGCCTTGGGAGTGGATTGCCAGGCCCTTCTCCCATTTTTGCGGTGCTGGGAATTGAACTCGGGGCCTCAGAGACTGCAGCACAGCACTCTTATCAACTGAGCTAAATCCCAGCCCTCTTTCCACAGGAGAGGAAACTAAAGAGCTGAAGATTAGGCTAAGGTCACGCTCTGCAGGTATGGTGTTCCGTCAAGCCACCATGTTTATGAATAACCAGGCTGGGACTCAGATAGAAGGAGAGAGAGGGTCAGACTCTGGGGAAGGAAAGCTTACCCTTGGATAAGCCTAAGTGACTAGGGGGCAGAGGCAACTACTGGTGACAGGAAGGAGTCCCGACCAGCAGGGGGAGCACTTCAGCAAAAGAGAGCAGTGTCCAAGATGGCTCCCAGCCTGGCCACGGGGGTCAGGGGGCTGTGGCTTAGCCTGTAGCCATGAAAAAGACCCACAGCCACACATTGGTCACCAGTGTCCAGGTGGATCCCATGAAGTCCAGGCAATGCTTCACTCCAGAAATACTGAATTGTGGGGGTGCACCCCAAGATGGAGGATTGCACCCCACGGGAGGCAGTTCAAGACCTGCACTCCTAGAGATGAGGAGTCAGGCTAGCAGGAGAAGGAGCAAGGCAGACTTGATAGGCTTCCTCCCGCCAGACCTACGGGCGGACCTCATCCTGATAGAAAAATTAGAATATCAGCAGAGGAACATGTTCGACATCGCAACAGGAAGGGGAGGAGGTGTTGCCCCAGTAAAGTGGCTTTGCGTTTAACAATCTCCTGTCACGTGAGCGGTATTGCTGATGCATATGGACCACAGTGTTGGAGAAGAGACGGTGACACGCTCACGAAGGCACACTGGATGCGAGTGTGGACATTTAAGAAGTGTGATAAGAAAAGGAAGAAATTTGAGTGACAGCACGGAGAAGGACAAAGACCACTTCTCTAGGGGAACTGGAGATTAACTAAGGGCAGAAGGGCAGGGCTTCATCAACCTGCTCCCCAGAAAATCTCAGCACTGACAGCCAGCCTGCAGGTGCCTGCAATCCTAGCATGTGAGAGGTGGAGGCAGGAGGATCGCGGGTTCCATGCCAGCTGGGGTACATAAGGAGACCCCGTCTCCAAGGAACCCAGGGCTGGAGATGCAGCCTAGTGGTAGAATGCTTGCCTGGCATGTGCAAGGTCCTGAGAAGGAAGGACGGAAGGAGGGAAGGAAGGAAATAGGAAGGAAGGAAAGAAAATCTCAAAATTAAGCATGAGAAGAAAAAGTACAATTGAGATTGATGACACCCAATCCACTGGCTGTGTGAATCAAGATGGCGGCTCAAACCTTGTCACTACTCAACAGAGACTTGAAATTACCAGAATCACAGAGCCCTGATCACTCTACTAAGGGACACCATGGACCAATTAGACCTAAAACCAAAAGAGGTGGCTGTAGCATTGGATTAGGAATGACATAACTCTTTTTTTTTAGAACTTTTAAGAGGCTAAAAAAGGAAGCTTAGACTGGGTTCTGAGGAAAACATACAATGACCTGGGAAAAACTAGAATTTGAAGTTGCACCTCAGGACGAATTTCACAGGGCAATAACACTGCAGTTATGCCATTTCTAAGCTGATTAATTTCATCTTGGGGGGAGTGAGTCAGAAACTGAGGCTCTGGCCACCCATGTCTCTGGGGACATAGCAGCCCCTTGGATATGGGAAATCTTTGGTGAACGTATCAGGAACCAAAACAAATGAAATATCTGTGTGGCATTCATAATTAAGCTTTCATATCTTTTACGACAAAAACAATGATCGGAGCACAGGCATTACTGGAAATCCGTGAAATGAACTCTCTTTTTTCTGGGGTCAATGTTTACTACAGCCCTGATTGTTTCAGAAAGAAAACTTTATGAAAGGAAATCAAGAGCATTTCTCTAACTCCAAGTACTGCAATAACAGGAAACAAAACTCCTATTTCTGTAGTTTGCCAGATAAGAACTCAATAGTAGATTTTTTTGAAGGCATGCAGCGATACTGTTAAAGACATATAAATTACTGTTGCACTGTTGTGGCTGGACAATTTACATTGTAGCTTCTATTTCTTGTGGGGAGACTCACAGACATCTGTCATTCCTCCAGAAAGTGGTAAAAACTGACAGGTTGGCAAAGGAGAAATTGTTGCTGATAATGTGGCCATGGAACAGCTCTAGATTGTGAACTTGGGATACAGCAAGCTTATTGAGGATTTGCCTGCAGCTGTAGCCCTGTGGTATCCGTTCTCGTCAGATCTCAGAAGCTAAGGAGGGTCAGGCCTAGTTAGTCCTTGGATGGGAGACCACGTAGGGACACCAGGTGCTATAGGCTTGGGAGATGGACCCAGCAACCCACTCCCAAAAATCAATCAGCCATTGAAAACCCTATGAACAGCAGAGATGCACTGACAATAGGGTTTCGCCTGTTGTACATAGGGTCACTATGAGTCAGATACCAACTCGATGGCACCTAACAACAACCAATTGAGGTTTTGGAGGCAACTGTAGGTCAAGAACGCCTCTTGGATGCTCCCAAACAGTGGAAGAAACAATGGCAAAGACACTCATGCGTGTAAGGGATAAAGGGAGGTTGTTCTGTCTGTGTTTCCATATTCATGCTTTCTGTTCTCTGCAAACTCATGAAAGAAGAAGAGATCTTGGTGAATAATGATGGAGCTTTCTGATCTCAAGATGATGCTTTCTATGAATGCTCATGACAAAGGTCAGGTATTAAGAGGTTGAAGCAAAATCAGTTGAAGCGTGGTCTGTGACTGTTTGCAACAGGGACTTTTATATAACCTCCAGCCTCCCCTAGTTCTAGCGAAGCTGGACTCCAAAGGCCTTGGATGGGATCCTTCTTTGCAAAGGCAAGGAAGTAGCTTACTCAGTTTAGTCTGCGACATATTTGTTTATTGTTGTTTTTGTTAGGTGCCATTGAGTCAGGTCCGACTCAGCGACCCTCAAAGGATTTCCAATGGCCGATTGTTTTGAGATTGCTGCAGGAGTGGACTGCCACGTCCTTCTCCTGTTTTTATGGTGCTAAGGATCGAACCCAGGTCCTCAGAGAGTGCAGATCAGCACTCTACCAACTGAGCTAAACTCCAGCCCATTTGCTTATTACAAATTTTATAATTCAAGTACCATAGCTAGCTGGTCTGCTACATAGCACTTCCCCCAATTTTTACCCAGTCATGTTGCAATAGCAAGGCAATCAGGGCAATGATGTGTGTTTCATTTTAAAGTCTATCCTCTTCAACAACTTTGTAAAAAAAATTATTTATTTATTTATTTATTTATTCATTCATTCATTCATTCTATGTATTATGCTGGAGGGTTGAACCCAGGGCTTTGTGCATATTTTCCAAGTGCTCTACCACTGAACTGCCCCCTAGGCCCTTTTTAACATTTTTTAAAAATTTTGAGTCATGGTCTTGCTACATGGCACAGGTTGCCTCTGGCCTTGAACTGGAGATCCTCCCGCCTCTGCCTCGGGTAGTGGGATTTCAGGCTGCACCACTGTGCCCAGGCTTTCCGGCGGCTTTGAAAAGCCTAGAGAAAGGAGATCAGAAAGCCAGCAGGGCATTTAAGACACAAATCTCTCAAGACACACCTGCTAAGCACATGTTGATACTGAAATATGTACATTGAGGGGTCCTTCACGCTGTGATGTGAAGGTTCTTTTATGGTTATGATCTTCGGCTTTTTAATTATGACACCTGATTATTGGCTTCCTTGTTTGCTAAGACATCATTGATGTCATCCTTTGTTGACAAGACTCAGAGAAAAGAATTTTTAATATGTGGTTAAGTCAACAATTGTGAAAGGACACTAAGACCATCCGAGTAGCAGAGGGTGAGATTAGTACTTTTGTTGAATGTCTCACTGTTGCAACCTTTAAGGAGCTATAAAGGCATAAAATAATCCACCAGATCCAATTCCAAACCTAGAGACAGTCACTGCTAACATGTTGCTATCTTTTGCTAAGCATTTTACTTTTCTCCTGTTCTAGACCCCGTTTATCCACAATTTTGCATCCTGGTGTTACTTCACTTAATTTTAAACTATAAGCAGGTTTCTGTGCTCTTAAAATTCTTATAAAGGTCATAACCTCTCCCATTGTGTCTATAAACCACAATGAACACATCAAGGTTATTTGCGGTATTTCTTATTCCAAATAATTTTGTGCAAAACGTCCTTGAAGATAAACCTCCTTCCTTTTTACTTATGATTCCATTGAGATTCTCAGGAATGAAATGACAAGGTCAAAGGTATAAATTTTTAGACTTCCTGATACTTATTGCCAAATTGCTACCTAAAAAGATTACACCAGTTTATACCCAAACAGATGTTTATGAAGGTACAAAAGATGGTGCACTTAGTTTTCTTTAATTTGGTTGTGGTCCTCAGAGAATTTATGCTTATGGCAGAGCATTTGTTAAAGGCAAACTATTGAAATATTTTTCTTGAAGATAAAATGAAGGAGGATGACATCTTTAAATTACCAGTAAATGCTGGGAATTTTTAAAGGTACTCTAAATTTATAGCTGGAGAAACGTTGAAGGCAATTTTTAAAAGTCCAGTTCTTTAATAATAACAATGATCTTTGATGTTTGCAGCCAGCTTAACAGACTGCCAAATACTCTAATAAATCACCTCTTATTAATCACCGTGATCTTTAGCAAGATCTTCTGAAATAACTCAGGACCTACCAGTTGGACCAGAAACTTTCAAATGCAATCTCATTAAAGAAAATATAGCACAAAATGGTCCTGCATTGTAAATGTATTTTCCTCATTAATTTTAAAATTTATATTCTCATGAAAGGTCTCTCCTCTGGGTAAAAAATAAGTTCTATGGGGCAATTCTTTCACTTGCAGGTAGCCAGGAGGAAGGCTGAGGAGGGCCTGGGTGCTCATGGGCCTTTGAATCAGCTGACATCGCACATGGGAATGAGAACCTGTTGCATGTCTCTGGGCCCAGGGGACAGACACCTCTCTATCTCGAGATCTTTGTGTCACTTGTTCCCTTAACCTGGAGCTTTCTGCCCCCAGGTGACATCCTAGCTCCCCCCACCCTTTGCTATTGCACAAATAGCATCCTCGGAGCAAACTTGCCCATGTGGCTCTATTTAGACTGGCAATAACCCACCTTTCCCACCAACCAACGTCCCTCTCTGTTACAATTATTGCGCTTCATGGTGGCCCGCCACACAGCTGCACATCTATAGCATTGAAAATTCAAACCCAACTGGAAAATAGATTTGAAATGAGATTATATTTTGTGAACCTAAAGAAACATCTTACGTGAACTCTCGAGCTTGACCAGTTTAATGCTAATGGCTACTTTCTTCTTTCTGATATCTATGTTATAGGCAAATAAAACTAAGCCATTACCTAAAATATAGAGACAGTAGGATTAACCTACAAGGATTAATAAAGGCAGAATAAAATTAATCAATTAGAAACACACTTGTACAAATGTGAAATCTGAAGTGATTTTTCCTTTGGCCAATGAAAAAAACCTTGGAAATCTGGAAAAATCAGAATATTGATCAAGAAAAGAAAATTGAATTTCAAGAGCATCATAGTTCTCTACTGTTAGTTACCCAGGGGTGAACGTCACAGACAGAAATCCAAGCCAATCAGGCAGGCTTGTCTGCAAATAGATGTAGCTTTTGTTTTATGTTGCTGTTGTTAGGTGCCATCGAGTCATGTCTTACTCATAATGACCCTCATAGGGTTTTCAAAGGCTGATTGTTTCGGGATTGCCTCGGGCGTGGATTACTACATCCTTCTCCCATGTTTGTGATACTAGGAATTGAACTCGGGACCTCAGAGACTGCACAGCAGGGCTCTACCAACTGAGTTAAATCCCAAACCCCTATTTTTTTATAGACACAAGCTATCTGGTTTCTGAGTCAGGGGCATATTCAAATTATTCCACTATTGACTCCATTTTTAATTTGAGGCTATCAGATTCAGAGATGAGCTGACAGAATTGGTGATGTTTTTCAATTTTGTATTTTACCAGAAATGACATCACATGCAAAGAAGGTAAGGAAATCATGTTTCAAGTTAATGAGGTCTTTCTTTCCAATCCCCAATAAGGATTTCCAAAGAGTAGAGGCCCACAGGGAGAAGATAACCCAGAGGAGATGAAAATCCCAGAGAAACATCCCAATTATAAACTACATCTAGGGCCAAGACAAATCAGTGCAATTTAGATAAGCTGGAGACAGTTTATCTGCCTCCATCGAGCATACGATGGAAGATAAATAAAACCAAAAGAGATGCCTTAAAAATTGGGCCACGGATCCACATAGCACAGCTTGTTTTGCAATTCTATATCATTCTTTGCCTCATGATGTCCCATAGCAACGGTACCCAAACACGAATGGGTAGAAATACTCAAAGGGGCCTCTTCTTTCTTCTGAACCCTGACAAGGATACTCAAGTGCTTCTCTCAGCCTCAGCCCAACCCACGTGGACTTTTCTTGACACATTTTGGGTTCCCTTGATCATTGGTCTCTGGTTGTCAGGACAGAAAATGTGTCAGATCTAAGCAGGGCTCTGGGGCATGGTTTTGTGTAGAGATAAGAGGCGTAAGTTCCAAATCACCATCCGTGGCCATGCTGATTACTAGAAAGGATGGGAAATTCTGCCCTGGGTTCACCAGCGGCTGAGCCCTGTGGACAACAGAGGGGTGGCATCCAAGGGCTTGCGAGTGATTCACGGCTCTCTGTGGCAGCAAATTACCTCAGGCTTCCCAGCATTCAGATGAGTAGTTCTGGGCTCTGGTTAAGAGAAAGGTATTCTTTACACTCTTACGACATTTTTAAGGGATAATCACGTACACATTTCTAACACGTTACCCTTCTTAAAACAACGAAGGATTTTGGTTTTGCCAAGAAATGCATTTGAGGCAAGCTTTGCGATGTCAATCTTAGAGCTTTGGAGGATTCCAAATATTAATGTTTCCTGCAATCTGTGCACATTGCGGACAAGGCAGAATTATTTATTTTGAATTTCTGCGTCTCCAAGTAACCACGCACTACAAAACATTTTAGCAGAGGCTTTTGGCAGTGGCTTAGGAGAATTTTCCATACCTATGAATATGCAATGGGAGAAGGGCGTGGCAATCCACTCCCAAGGCCATCACCAAATAGTCACCCATTGATAACCCTATGAGGGTCGCTATGAGCCAGACAGGACTTGATGGCACCTAACAACAACATAAATACGCATGTGGGGCTAATGTCCATGACACCCACTTCAACTTCTGCAATTTCTTGTACTTGAGCTCACCTTAGAGAGAAGTCACAGGGATTGGCTTGCATGCACTCCTTTGCTCTATACGACACCTCAAACACTTGACTTTTCTTTTGTTTTTTGACATGTGAAGAAATTACCCGTGATGTTGTTGTTAGGTGCCATCAAGTCATGTTTGACTCATAGCGACCCTCATAGGGTTTTCAATGGCTGACTGTTTTGGGATTGGCTCGGGAGTGGATTGCCATGTCCTTCTCCCATTTTTGTGGTGCTCGGAATCTAACTAGGGACCTCAGAGACTGCAGAGCAGCGCTCTACCATGTGAGCTAAATCCCAGCCCAATTACACATGATAGAAATAGCAAAAGCAATGCCACGGTTTTTCTCCAGGAGGTAGAGTCCTGAGTCCATGTTTTCAGGCAGTTAACTTTCTGGGCAGAGTGTTCTTTAGGTTGAGCGTTCTGTTCTTTCCTTATATTTTTGGGATAAACGGAATAGCGCTTTGAGAATATTTATCAGATCTCATAATGATAGTGTTGTGTATAGAGGGACAGCCAAGGGCCTGAAGCTGGTTATTTACTGGTACGTGGTACCTGCAGCTGGCGCCTGTGGAACTTTGGCTGGTGGGAGACTGAGGCTGGCTGATGTCACCTCTCATGATCAGGAGTCATGAGCCTAGGAAGCAGATCTTATTCTTGATATTCTGCTGCTGTGTGGGCAATTCCCAGCCACCCGGCAGGATCTCGCTTTTGAGGTTGACCTCTAGCTTGTCAGTACCTCATAGAATTACTTGGAGGTAGAATTATGCTTTTCTGTCTGGCCATGCACATTTTCAAAATTTTTATTTGCCCAAGGACCATCCTTTCGTAGAAGTTGTGCCTTGGCAATGCTCTGTCGTACACTAACCAGAAAATAATTGCTCAGTTAAGTATAATTCTAGTTTTATGCCTCGGCAAGTCTCCCAAGGAGGCTTCCAAGGAAGGATGTCATGAAATGCCAAAATCCTTTCAAAGCTCAGAGCCTCCTGCTGAGCACTTGGCATATTTTAGTGCTCTGTCCAGGCAACTCGTTATGTTCTCAGTCTCAGCAATTTTTTTTTTTTTTTTTTTTTTTTTTTTTTTTTTTTTTTTTTTTTTTTTTTTTTTTTGGTGGTACTGAGGGTTTAACCCAGGACCTTGCACTTGCATGCTCTGCTCTGCAAGTGCTGGGCCACTGAGCTGCACCCTCAGCCTATTTTTTTACTTTTTGAGACAGGGTCTCACTAAGTTACACAGACTGCCTCTGGTCTTGAACTTGCGATCCTCCTGCCTCTGCCTCCCCAGCTGCTGGGATTATAGATGTGCCCCCACCGTGCCAGGCTAGTCTCAGCAAATTCTGATCGTGATTTTTCCCTCCACGGAGGTGGAATGACAGGGGAAAGATGTTGCTAATGAGGTCAGCGTGAGTACTCAAGGTTGCTGATGGGTCTGTTCCTCCCTGCGGGGTGGCGCTGTGGGCACAGATAGATGAGGCTCTGCATGAGTGAGTTAGGGTCGGGCTATTCCCTTGGCACTAACCAATCCTGATGTCAGAGTCCACAAAGTCCAAAGCCTCCTCTGTGCCATGGCGGGTCATTTCCCCAGGCTCCCTGGCAGTCAGACTGCCCGTGGCCCCTGGGGGCAATCTCAGGGGGCACCCTTGGGGGGAGTCCCTTCCAAATGATAAAAAATCCCTTTTTATTTTGGGTCAGGAAAGTGTTGTTGTTAGGTGCTGTCAAGTCATATCCGACTCATAGCAACCCTCATAGGGTTTTTAATGGCTGATTATTTCCGGATTGCCTTGGGAGTGAATTGCCACATCCTTCTCCCATTTTTATGGTGCTGGGAATCGAACCCGGGACTTCAGAGACTGTAGAGCAGTGCTCTAACAACTGAGCTAAATCCCAGACCCAGGAAATTGTAGGAGCTGGGAAAGCAAAAGAATTGTGTAGGTAGAGGCAGCTGTTGGTGGCATTCAGAGGCTAATGGTGAGTGGAAAGCTTGCTTGGAGGGGTCGGGCACCAGCTTAAGCAAGGGTCGGTTCTATATCCTTCTTCAGAGTGACAGCGACATTGCTGGCATACCAGCGTGGGGGAAGAAGGAAGGCCTCCACGGAAGGGAATGTTTATCCAATGATAGCCAAATTTTGGAGGACGAGGGAAATAACAGCTCCGTATCTATATAAACCTGGATTTGTTGCTCCCCTTTATCATTAATCACTGCGCCAAACCCCGTGAAGGGGAACGTTATGGCTCAGTTTCTGTGAACTGGGGAAGCTTATCAGTGGGGCTGCCATTTCCTAGCGACTTGTGGAATTTATCTGTGCTAAATGAGTTCACTCAGGGATATCGTGAACGTTATGAATGCTATCGTGCCAGGATGATGAAATATTTTAAAATATTCTACATAAATTTGGGGTGGGGCCAGAAAGCAACTAAAATCCAACTTCTTCCCTCCATTCTGCCATAAACGTCCAAAGATTTAAATGAGCATGTATCATGATACATGGTAATAAACATTAACAGAGCTTGTTTATATTTTAAATCCAAATAGTTTACAACATGTTCTTGTTGTTGTTAGGTGCCATAGAGTCGGCTCCAACTCATAGTGACCCCATATACAACAGAACAAAACACTCCCCAATTCTGTGCTAGGCATATGATCTTTTTTATGTTTAAGCCCATTGTTGCAGCCACTGCATCAATCTATTTAGTTGAGGGTCTTCCTTCTCTTTATTGACCCACCACTCTCCCAAACATGATGTCCTTTTCCAGGGATTGATTCCTCCTGACAACATGCCCAAACTATGTAAGGCACAGTCTAGCCATCCTTGATTCCAAAGAGCACTCTGGTTGCCCTTTATCTGGGCCCGATAGATCTGTTGCTTCTTTTGGCAGGCCATGGTATACTCAATATTCATCTTCAGCACCATAATTCAAGAGCATCAATTCTTCTCCTGTCTCCCTTATTCATTTTCCAGCTTTCACAAGCATATGATGCAACTGAAAACACCATGGCATGAGTCAGGTGCACCTTTGTTTTCAATGTGACATCTTTACTTTTCAATACTTTAAACAGGTCTTTTGCAACAGCTTTTCCCAATGCAAGGCATCTTTGGATTTCTTGACTGCTGCTTCTATGGGTGTTCACTGTAGAACCAAGACAAAATCTTGGACAACCTCAATCTTTTCTGTGTTTATCATGAAGTCGCTTACTGATCCTGTTGCAAGGATTTTTGTTTCGTTGATGTTGAGGCACAATCCATACTGAAGACTGTATCCTTTGGTCTTCATCAGTAAATGTTTCAAATCCTCTTCATTTGCAGCAAGAAAATTAAATGCAGGTTGCCTTTATGCAAAGTCACCTCTTTTTAACAAATAATTGCAGGGCATCACTGGCTGACATTCCAACTAAGACATTCACCTTTAATCATATAGAGGCACGTGATCATTTTATTATGTTTTTCAAATAGTGTAGCCATGCACTGAGATGCATGACTGTAACCCTAGCAACTCTGGAAGCAGAGGTAGGAGGATCGCAAGTTCAAGGCCAGAGGGAGTCTGCATAACTCAGTGAGACCCTGGTTCAAAATGATAATTTTAAAAAGGTCCTGGAGGTGCAGCTTAGTGGTGGAGCATTTGCTTAGCACGTGCAAGGCTGGGGTTCAATTGCCACTAAGGAAAAAACAGTGGGGGCAGTGTTATTACTGCAGATAAACATTTGATTCCTGTAGCCAAGCGCTAAGGCCACAACAAGAATACTATAACTAAGTTACTAAGGGCTGCAAAATTCAGAAAACTGGTTATAGAACCAATTTTTCCAGCTGATGATCTATCCACTTTGTTCACTAGACCACCTGGATTTCAGTTAAATGGTGTTTTTGAGCAAGAGGAGCAGAATACATAGTAGCATTACTTGTATGGCTAAGAATCCTGCTATTTGTCTTTGCTAAGCTCTGTGCTATTTACACTAAGATTTATGGTACTGAGAGCCTAGGTAGCTTTAGTCATTGTACATGTGATCATAGGGGTGGGGTGGAGGATTAGGCAAGAGGACACCTTGCTAAGGAATGTCACACACCCAGTCTTTCCTTAGAGCCTGAGGAAGATTGTACACTTTAATGTTAAAGGACCTCTGCATGAATACAAGGATAGGCAGGTATGGAAATGTCATAATGAAACCCACTAAGTTGTACACTGACTAAAAATACTGCTTATAAAAAAAGATCTCAAGCTGGGCGTGATGGCGCACGCCTGTAATCCCAGCGGCTGGGGAGGCGGAAGCAGGAGGATCACAAGTTCAAGACCAGAGGGGCAGTCTGCATAATTTAGCGAGACCCTGTGTCAAAAAATAAAAGAAAAAAATGAGCTTGAGGTGAAGCTCAGTGGTCCAGCACTTGCAAAGTATGCAAGCAAGAGACCCTGGGTTTAAACCCCAGTACCGCAAAAAAAAAAAAAGTTTCTATGACTTTCACATTAAGTTGCCTTTTTATTTCTTAACTTTTTGTCTTATTGGTAATTTTTAATGTATGACTTCATGTGTCTCCTTGTGACTTTTCCATACATGCATTTCACTGTAATTGAGTTTCTTAAATGTGATAAGATAGGGCTTTCTGGAAGGGTTGTGTGATATAAAGTAATTGAATTAATGGAGGTAACTAAATTCCACAAGTTGCTTTGGGGCAACAAAATAGTGGCTTAATCAACAG
>VMDO01020052.1:0-38352 GCA_007922755.1 Pedetes capensis | reverse complement strand
TGTTGGCATAAACATGTTAACACCTCCAGTGCTGCATCTGTTTGTTGAAACATCTCTATTGGTATCCCATCAATTCCTGGAGCCTTGTGTTTCACCAGTTCTTTCAAGGCAGCTTCCACTTCGTCCTTCAACACCATTGATTCCTCTTCATATGCAACCTCTTGGAGTGGTTGGTCATCTACCAATTCTTTCTTGTATAATGGCTCTGTGTATTCTTCTCATCTTCTTTTGATGTTGCCTGCATCATTTAATATTTTCCCTGTAGAATCTTTCACTACTGCCACTCAAGGCTTGAATTTTTTCTTCACTTCCTTAAGCTTGAGAAACATGGAGCGTGTTCTTCCCTTTTGGTTTTCTGCCTCCAGCTCCTTGCACATGTCAGTATAATATTTATTTTTGTCTTCTTGAGCTGCCTTCTGAAATCTTGTGTTTAGTTCCTTAACTTCCTCATGTCTTCCTTTTACTTTAGCTGCTCGACATTCAAGGGCAAGGTCCAGTGTCTCTTTTGACATGTAATTTGGTCTTTTCTTTTGTTCTTGTCTTTTTAAGAACTTTTTGCTTCCTTCTTGAATGATATCTTTTATGTCATGCCACAACTCTTCTGGTCTCCTATCATTTGTGTCTAATGCATTAAACCTATTTTTAAGGTGGGATATACTCAAGATCATACCGTAGATCTCATGTACTTGTTCTAATTTTCTTTAGCTTCAGTTTGAACTTGCAGATGAGAAGTTGATGGTCTGATCCACAGTCAGCACCTGGTCTTGTTTTGACACTTTGTATAGAGCTTTTCCATCATCTCTTTTCACATATGTAGTCAATTTGATTCCTGTATGTTCCATCTGGTGAAGTCCATGTGTATAGTCTCTGTTTATGTTGTTGAAAAAATGTATTTGTAATGAAAAGGTCACTGGTCTGACAAAATTCTATCATGCAATCTCCACCTTATTTTCTGTCATGAAGACCATATTTTCCAAATACTGTGCCTTCTTCTTTATTTCCAACCTTTGCGTTCCAGTCACCAGTGATTGTCAGTATGTCTTGATTGCATGTTTGATCTATTTCAGATTGCAGAACCTGATAGAAATCTTCCCTTTCTTCATTTGTGGCCTTAGTGGTGGGTGTATAAATTTGAATAATAGTCATATTAACTGCCTTTCCTTATTGTTGTTGTTTTTGTTGTTAGGTGCCGTGGAGTCGGTATCTGACTCATAGTGACCTTCATAGGGTTTTCAATGGCTGACTGTTTTGGGATTGCCTTGGGAGTGGATTGACAGGCCCTTCTCCCATTTTTGCGGTGCTGGGAATTGAACTCAGGACCTCAGAGACTATAGTGCAGCGCTCTGCCAACTGAACTAAATCCCAGCCCGGGCCTTCCTTGTAGGCATATGGATATTATTCTATCACTGACAACATTGTATTTCATGACAGATCTTGAAATGTCTCTTTTGATGATGAATGCAACCCCATTTCTCTTTAGTTTATCATTCCCAGCATAGTAGACCATATGATTGTCTGACTCAGAATGGCCTATGCCAGTCCATTTTAGCTCACTGATGCCTAGAATGTCAATGTTTATGTGCTCCATTTCTCTTTTAATGAGTTCTCATTTTCCTAGATTCATACTATGTACATTTCCTGTTCCAATTATTAATGGATGTTTACAGTTGTTTCTCCTCATTTTGAGTCATGCCACATAAGCAAATGGAGGTCCCTGGGGCTTTACTCCATTTCCCTCATCACGGTAGACTCTACTTTGAGGAGGCAACTCTTCCCCAGTAGTCTTTTGAGTGCCTTCCAACCTGGGGGGCTCATTTTCTGACACTATATCTGACAGTGTTTCTTTGCTATTCATAGGGTTTTCAATGGCTAGTTGTTTCAGGAGTGGTTCACCAGGTCCTACTCCCTAGTCTGTCTTAGTGTGGAAAAGCTCAGCTGAAAACCTGTCCACCGTGGGTAACCTTGCTCATATCTGAGGTAACAGTGGCATAGCTCTCAGCCTCATCACAACATACAAGCCCCCACAGTGCGGCAAACTGACAGACGTGTGGGGGGACCTTGCTTCTAGGGCTCCTTAATTACCAACTAGATATTGACAGTATTTCATAATTCACTTAAATCTTGAGCATAATGATGTCATAATTATGAAAGTAACCAGATCACATGAAGTATTGCTTAATCTTAAGAACAAATGGCAGCTGTGAAAACACATGAAGTAATTAGAGGAAGAAACTTCATAGAAGATTCAAGATATTTTAAAAGTAATTAGCACTAGTTAGCAATGAAGTTCTGTCCTCAGAAATTACACATAAAGTGGGAACACAGATTTTAAAAAATATCAAAGGGTGAGCCATTGGATTTCCTAAATAATTGGTTCCATTTCCAAAAAAATTTGGGTTTGTTGAAAAGGAATGTGTGATGCTAACCATGACTTCAAATGGCTCTCAACTTGGAGGGCATCAAACTAACGAACAAGGGCTCATAGAGTCAGAGTAGAGCTGGGCAGGTTCCTATGATGAACTGTTCCAGAACTTCTCTTTCTGAGAAAAATACCCAATATGCTACTTCCTCTGTTGGCCAACCAGTCATCTCTCAGGATAGGACATTTCTATTGATAGGTGTGGGTTATAGCTTCTCAAAAGTGACATTAGGCTGTTTAAAATAATAACAGTTCAAGTTTTGTGTTGAGTTCATCTGTTTTCTAATAGAGCTAAGAGGTTTCCAACTAAAACAGAGAATTAGCAGTAGTTAAGACAGCTGAAATGGGATGTAGACTGGACTTACATTATGCATTTTGTAATTGTTCACTCTCTGTGCCCAAGCAGAGTAAATAAACTCTAGACTGAATGTTGTCCAGAGGCAAGAACTGATTTCTAGGGGCCCCCAAAGGCAAGTGGATCAGTTCAGAACTGTCAAGATTTGCCCCCTTTGGAAAGTACTAAACACATAATAAATGTTGATTGATTAGTCTCAAGCTTTCAAAGGAAGTCCAAGATGATCTTGCAACTTAAGTAGTGATAGATTCTAGAATTCCACTGCAAATTCTAGAGTTGACTATTGTATCTAATACCTTCCTAAGATGTTTTCAAAGGAAATATTAGGAGTCATGTTTTCTGTTCAGCTAATAAGCTAGAAAATTGTAGTGAGCCTGAAATATCCCTTTATTGCATTATTTATACCCTGGATTTTTATCACATTATGCAGTTAAAAGTGCATATCACTTTAGTTTTGTCACTTCTTGTAGTCAAAAAATGCCAAACAACTCTGTCAATATTCTTTTCAAAGTGTGTTATCTAAGAGTTTACTTACTTTTACATTGTTGCCTCTGTTTCCAAGTGAAGAGATTTTTTTGCGTACATATGAATATGTGTGTGTGTGTGTGTGTGTGTGTGTGTGTGTACGTGTAAAATAAATTCCAAGTTAAAATATCTTTAAGGTGTTAGTGAGTCCTATCAAAACCTACTTGTGTAAAATAAGGTAGCTCAAGGTTGTCGGTACTGATGGTATGCCCAGCCTGCCCCCTAGTGTTTCTTTTCAAACAGTTCCAAATTTTAAACCATATTCTTAATCTCAAAATATTGGTTTAATAGGATTAAGAATTGTGTCATCAAATTAGTAGAACAAAGCCAAATCCCTCACACAGATGAAACTTAAATCAGAGAAAAGTGAAGGTCTTTCCAGAAGCTGGTGGCAATTTCTCTGGGAAAATACTGCAAAATCAGTGGTAAATATACTGTATTAAAAGTCTCTTTGGTATGTAGAGTATTAATAGAAAAATGGTAGTTGAAATTACATGCAAAATGTAATAGCTGTATAACTACTATGTACAGTTTTTGTTTTATTATTTTATCAAAAAGACATTTCAAATGTTGATTATTTAACAGAGGATTTTGTTGTTTTTGTTTTTGAGACAATGTCTCATTATGTAAACAAGGCTGGCCTCAAACTTGTGATCCTCCTGCCTCAGCCTTGCAAGTACTGGGATTATAGGCGTGCGCTACCATGCCCAGCTTTATGACCTTATTTAACTGTCATGAAGATTGTAAACTAAATAAAAATTTGGTTTTGTTTGGTTTTTTAATTTATATTTTAAGCTTCCTTATGTCCCAGGCATATTAGCATAAAGTGTCTAAAGTCATAAAGAAAAATTGACAGAAAAGCACTGTAGAGCACCATGTGGTTTCAATTGATGCTGACAGAAAGTAACCTAATGGAAGGCGTTTGATGAGGGTTTATTTTTTCTTTGCAGTAACAGCAGGAACATGAAGCTGCCACTCTTGGTGTTTATTGCATATCTGCTATGGTTGAAAGATGGTCACTGCGCACCTACTTGGAAGGACAAAACTGCTATCAGTGGAAACCTGAAGAGTATGTTTGATTTCTTATCTGTGCTGTGCCCTCTTTGCATGTCTGCATGTCCTGCTGGAGTTTATAGCGAGTTCCAGTTGAGAGATAACTGTATTAACTACATTTCACAGTGAAAAGTTCTTCAGGCACTTAAACCAAATTGTCATGATGCCAAACATCTGGATAAAAATAGAAAATTCCAATCAAATCTCTTCGAGCCAGCATTCACATATCCAGATGTTTGCTGTCGTGTAGATAAAACTTGCCAACTTTTTGACTGCATTTTTTTGGTTTTATCCAGATGTTTGGTGTCATCTCAGCACAGCTTTAATGAACAGTGAAATACTTTTCCAGCATTCAAAAATTTAAACCATTAGAGTAATCTGTGTAGTTGTTCTTAAACTAGTCAAGGAGTGGGTTATAATTACGTTGAATCTGGTTGTTCCTTGCCATTACCTTGTGACCTTTGCTTGTTGATATAGATGCTGGGTACTTAACTCTTAGTAGAATAAAATTAGTTAAAATGGAGCTGCTTAGGAGTCAATAATTAAATTTAGAGGCAAGAATAAGCTCCTCAAGAGGCCACACTGGGTGTTGAGAAGAGAGAATGACAATGAATTTTATACCCACTAAAGGGTTATTAAGTGGCTGGGGTTTAGCTCAGTTGGTAGAGGGCTGCTTCACATTCTCTGAGGACCTGGGTTCCACCCCTAGCACCGCAAAAATGGGAAAAGGGCTTGGCAATCCACACCCAAAGCAATCCCCCAAAAAATCAGCCATTGAAAACCCTGTGAGGGTCACTATGAGTTGGACCGGCCCGACAGCACCTAACAACAACAAGGGCATATTAAAGATATGAATGAAATGTCTATTAGGTTATTAAGGAATCTTCTATTATATGAGATACTTTCCTGGTTTGATGACTCCTTGAAAGATAACTAAAGGTATGAAGTCCTCAGATGAGTGTTACATATAAATTGTGAAGAAAATTCAAAACTTTCTCTAATATAACCATACTTAAGTCTTTTAGTCTTTTTTCTTTTTCTTTCTTTCTTTCTTTTTTTTTTCTTTGTGGTACTGGGGTTTGAACCCAGGGCCTTGCGCTTGCATGCTCTGCAAGTGCTCAACCACTGAGCTGCACCCCCAGCCCATTTTTTTTACTTTTTGAGACAGGGTCTCACTATGTTACGCGACTGCCTCTGGTCTTGAACTTGTGATCCTCCTGCCTCCACCTCCCGAGCCACTAGGATTACAGGCATGGGCCCGGCACCTACCTACCTACCTACCTCTTTCTTTCTTTCTTTCTTTCTTTCTTTCTTTCTTTCTTTCTTTCTTTTTTGGCAGTATGTGAGAGTTGAACCCTGGGGCCTTGCACATATTTTGCAAATGCTCTACCACTAGGCTGTATCCCTAGGTCATCCCTAGTCCATTTTAATTTTTTTTTTTTTTTGAGTCTTGCTAAAATATGCTGTTTGCCTCTGGCCTTGAACTTGCAATCCTCCTGCCTCAGCTTCCCAGGTTGCTGGGATTAGAGTGCGACCATGACTGGTCATATTTGAGTCATTAATGAAAGGGAGAAAGAAAGGATAAATGAAAACAAGGGCTGAGGAAAAGGACAAGAATGAGGTTAAAGGAACTCTGTTTCATTCAGGAGCTCACAAGGAACTGAAGGTACTGTTCATGTGGTGAGTGGCAGCCCATTCACTGTGATCTGCTTATAGAGTATGAGGCAGTAAAGGAACAGCATGAAACACTGGTGAACTCACTGTTCTATAATCTAATCAGAGTTTTAAAAAAGAAAACTACATGTCTCTTAGGTTTTTCTGATTCAGGGGAGATAGACGTAGATGAAGAGGTGAAGAAGGCTTTGATTGGTATTAAGCAGATGAAAGTCATGATGGAAAGAAGAGAGGAGGAACATACCAAACTAATGAAAACCTTGAAGAAATGCAAAGAAGAAAAGCAGGTACCGTAACTGAAAATAGTATCGGTTCTTAAGTATTTCTAGACTATAAATATTGCCCTTGTTTGTGAAATTGTTGGGTTACTTATTTTCCCTAATAATAAATTTTCTGGAAAGCTGCTCTTATTGGAGGAAAAGCTTAAAGGAAACTTCAAATTTCCCCAAAGAACATATTCCTTATAGAATTTGGGGGACTCACCCATTTGAGAAATGCTGCCTTTTCAAAAATACTTCATTCTTAGTCCCTTCTAGGGGCTGGGATTTAGCTCAGTTGGTAGAACGCTGCGCTGCAGTCTCTGAGGTCCCAAGTTTGATTCCCAGCACCACAAAAATGGGAGAAGGACCTGGCAATCCACTCCCAAGGCAATCCCAAAACAGTCAGCCATTGAAAACCCTATGAGGGTCTCTATGAGTCGGATACGGACTCGACAGCACCTAACAACAACAACAACAACAAATCCCTTCTAAGTTAAGATACTGAGTCAAACATGTTCAGGGAAGTTTTAGGCTAGATTAGTGGTCTCCACAGTTTTTTCGTCTCCCATTCCTTTTACTAAAAAATTTATTAGCATTTACATGAATTGCTACCATTAGTAGTACCTCAAGATGCAATATACATTTAGGACAAGGTTCAGTAGGAGCACCATATTTCAAATAATCTTCTAGATATTTTGAAATTTGTAGGCAACTTGCCAGATCTATTAGATCATCAGTTTGACTTTGTCATGTGGTCAATAAAGAGTAGAGTCATAATGAAGAACCTTCGGCTCCAATGTGTGCTGCTTCTGTACTTGAGCTTAAATTATTTATGTTTTAATGTTCTTGGTTTTCCCCCCAAGAATCTTTTTAAGCCTCCTATCCACTTAGTGAGGCTTAGTTTAGTTACAACTAGATAATAAAAGTCACCAGTCCATCTGAGTACTCTTAAACCACACACATTAAGAATGAACAGAGAGTGGGGGAGGCCTGTATGTGCTTGTATATGCTATGTATAGAATGTGAGTGTACCCCTCTTCCCTATGGTCCTTATGTATAGTTGGCCTCATGGAATGTGTGACACAAGCACCTCAAGAGAACATGGGAAAGGTGGGTGCACCTCAGTGGTAGAGTGCTTGCCTAGCATGTGTGAGGCCCTGGGTTCAAGCCCTAGCACAAGGGAAAAAAAAACAGGAAAGAAAGTGAGAGACAACACCAGTGTATATTAAATAGTGCATCAGCCCAATCCATTTTATTTATTTATTTTTGGCAGTGCTAGGGATGGAACCCATGGCCTTAGGCATGCTAGGCTCTCCCATTGAGCTACCCCCAATCCATTTTAAAAAATTCTTATAGCTTTGCTTAATGGATGTAGTTCAAACTGTCTGTTTTATCAATAGAGAACACACATTATATTCCAATATCCTTGGAAAATGTTAGACGTTGTTCATAAGCTACTATAAAAAGCTCAATAAATTTCCAAATTCTAGACATTGCATATCTCATGGTTTAATAACATTCAAAACTAACATAAGAGTCAAAAATGTTTTAAAAGGCCTGGCACTGTGGTGTGCACTTACAATCTCAGCAACTCTGGAGGTGGAGGCAGGAGGATCATGAGTTTGAGGCCAGAGGCAGCTTGTGACACCCTGACTCAAAAAATTTCAAAAGGAAGCTGATGTTGCAGGCCAGTGATATAGGACTGGCAAAGTACATACAAGGCCATGTGTTCAGTGCCCCATTACTGAAAAAATAACAAAAACTTGAAATTTTAAAAAGATAAAAAATGGGATTGGGGGTGTAACCCAGTGGTAGAGCACTTGCAAAGTATGTGTGAGGCCTTGGGTTCAACCCCCAAGTACTGCAAAAAAAATTAAAGATGATTATTTTCCAACATTACCCTTAATCAAAGAGGAAATAAAAACTGTAATAAAAATCATTTGGAAGATATTTTAAATTTTGATATTGAGAGTAAGTTACTTTTTGTTTTTAAGAAATGTTAAATAGTGAGAAAATACAAATAATACAAAATTTATCATCTTCCTTTTATTTTTTTATTTTTTGGTGCTAAGCATTGAACGTAGGGACTCATACATACTAAACACATGCTTTACCACTGAACAACACCCACAGCTCTATCGCAATCATTTTTATGTGTACTGTTTGGTAGTGTTAAATACATTTAGATTGTAACACAACCAACCCCCATAATTCTTTTCATTTTGCAAAGACTGAAAATCTATGCCTGTTATACAGTGTTCCACTTCCTCTTCCCCTGCCAATTCTTTCTTTTCTTTTCTTCTCCCTTCCTTTCCTTTCCTCCCTCCCTCCCTCCCTCCCTCCCTCCCTCTCTCCCTCTCTCTCTCTTTCTTTCTTTCTTTCTTTCTTTCTTTCTTTCTTTCTTTCTTTCTCTCTTTCTTGTGGTGCTATGGATTGAACATCCCCTTGTCAACTTTTGAAATTAAAAAACCCAAGTGGAGTCCTACTACTTCCTACCTGAACCTACACCTATGTAATTAAAAATTGAGGGGCCAGTGAAGTTCAGATACCTGCTTGAATTTCCTCACTCCCAAGAATCATAGCCTGTGGGAGTCCATCAGGCAACTGGGGTAGAGTCTGAAAGGCTGACCCCAAAGCTGTGCATCAGCCTGATGACAGGCCCAGACTCAGGAAGGGTTCCTGGCAAGAACAGGAGAGTGCCTGGCCAGCAGCTGCAAACCCTCCTCTCTCTTGGCAGCAATCAAAAGATTTTGAGGAAATCTAAAATAGCTCCTCATTAGGACTATGTGGAAGCCCCCTAAGCTGGGTTCTTCCCTGGTGGGCTTGTGAGTCTGGCCATCTGGGAATAGTGACACTAAATGTCATTAACACAAAACACATTATAACATGCAAAGCTTCAAACATCTGGGTCAATGATACTTTTATTTTACAGCTAAGAAAACTGAGTTTGGAGCTGTTAATGAACATGTTACTCCAACACTAGAATGGATGAATGGAGAGAAAGCCAGCAGTCATGTGCATGTGGAACCTGATGACTTTCGCAATTTTCGTTCCCCCTTTTTTTTTTCTATTTTTTTTTTCAGTACTTAGGGGTTGAACTAAGAGCCTCACACATTTTTGCAAGTGCAGTACCATTGGGCAGCACCCTCAGCCCATTTTTTATTTTTATTGTTTTATTTTGAGGCAAGGTCCCACTAAGTTATGCCGGCTGCCTCTGGCCTTGAACTTGGGATCCTGGGATGTTCCTGCCTTTGTCTCCTCAGTCGCTGAAATTCCAGGCATTCGCCACTGCACCCAGGTTTTTCTTACTTTCTTAAGTCCCCTGGCAAGTTAAGGGTTGAGTACTATGAAAAAAGTATTCTAGTTAGAGGCAGATCAAGGAAGCAAATGTTGGTTTCAGTGCTGGTCATGAAAAATCCCAGCAACTAGTAGAATTTTTATTTATTCTTAAAAGCTTATTTATTGTATAAAAATTCATTGTATTATGCTTTTTGGTTTGGGCACTCAATTAAAAAGTTAATTGGGGAAAAAAATCTTAATCCTGATTCTCTTACCCTGAAATTACTTTAATCCTAAAATAAAGGTTGGTTGAGACAAATTGTGAATTGGCAAACATGGGATTGGTGCAGGCAGCCTCTCAGCACTGAGTACCGCCTGTACCTGGGTGACCGAGCATCAGCAGGGTTCTGCCTCACCCCCTCCCCAGTGATATTTGTTGAGCATCCGAAACTTGCTTTTACTAAAATGGGGAACCCCTAGAACACTTAAGACGACTTGCTCCCCATACCTGGTTCAGGTGATGAGCTGTAAACTGCAGAGTTCTAAGCACCGACCCTGTCCATGGGTAGAATATTTAGGGGAAATGGAAGAAATGGACAGGAAATTCCTAAACCAGAGATCTGCTTCATCCATGGCAACATTTCTCTTCAAAAACCTGGGATGTGTGATTTGGTCAGTGGTCTTTGTTATGCTTCTCAGGGGTAAGTGGAAGTAAGCCTGACAGTTACTAATATAGTAATGTGCCAAGTGCTTTGCTTCTTTATCGCACTTTATACAAAAACCTTAAGAGGTGGGTCTTATTGTTACTCTAATTTGCAAATGAGTAGACTGAGGCTTAGACATAGTAATTTGCCCCAGGGTACTCAGTGAGTGTAGTTCAGAATTGGGAAAATTGGGACAATTGAGGGAATAATGAGCAAATATTCCAAAGTAGACCTGATTGAGCAAGTCCAGGAGGTGAAACAACCATTATTAAGGAGAGGTAGGATTTCGATATTGTTCTGTAAAGCCCAAGGACACACACACATACTTCCACACACACAAATCCTGTCTGAGTCACAATATGCATTTGGCAAGCTGGAGCCCTGCTGGGTTCCATGTGTGGGTCATAGCCAATGCTACTGGGCTTGGCATCAGAACTCTGCAGTGAGGATAGCTGAAAAATCCATGCAAGGTGGAGGAGACATGGAAAATCACCAGAGCTAGGGTGATTTTTTTGGACTTCATATGCCAAGAAAGGTTGGCCTATAAGCCCAGCATTGGGGAAGCTAAAGCAAGAAGCCCATAAAGTCTGCACCAGCCTGGGTTACACAACAAGTTCCTAATTAGCCTGGGCAACACAAGGAAACCATATCTCAAAAACAAAAAACAGAAAACAAAACAAAAGCAAAGCACAATAAGTCGGTTTTAAGTATAGAAACTTTTCTTCAGTGTATGTGTGTCTGTGTCTTGTTTTTTTTTTTTTTTTTTTGTCTGTGAGACAGGATCTTGCTATGTAGCCCAGGCTGGCTTCAAACTCAAGATCCTCCTGCCTCAGCCTCCAGAGTGCGAGGATTACAGTGCATGCATGCCCCCATGCCCAACTTTGCCCTATGTGACCTTCATGTCAGGGAGTCACCTTTAGCTCTGAGGTTGTCTTCTTATGTGCAGGGCCTCTTACAACCCTGAATTCCACCACAGGCAGGGAGCAGCCAGTCGTAGAAATCCACACTCACAGGGAGGCCTGGGGTCTAAGCAGGAGCCTGAGAAGAATGGCCTTGTAGTCCCATGGTGCCAACCTGTGGAGACATCCAGGGGCAGGGCCGGAACTCAGGGAAGGTGCCACTGCTTCTGTGCTTCTTACCAACCAGAGCAGGACTTGACCAAGTACAGCCAGCACCACCAGGGGGAGCTGAAAATGCAGATAGAAAGAATGAAGGTGCTCAGACAGAAACTCTTGTTAGAAATAACTGAACAGTGATAGTCAAGAATTGGTTTTTCTTGTATGTTTAAGGGAAAAAAACAATTAAAGGCAGCATAAATGAAAGAAGTAAATATATCAGCTTTCTAAGCCTTAAAGCCCACCTCCCACACCCCCCATAGAATAGACAAGCAGACATACAAGTCAAGAGGTAAATTGCAGTGGTTTCCCCAGATAGGGACAGGGAGGATGTCTTTGTTATTGGTTCACCCACATCTAGCATCACATAGCAAGCACTTGATAAATACTTGTCAAACAAATGAATAAACAGATGAATAAGGTTTGCACAGTCTTCAATAGGGATCAGTCAGTGCCTTTTTTTCATCAAACAGAAGACACTACAGCAGAGCTGCTTGGGGCCTGAAAGAGAAAGAACAAAGTAGTTTGGACAACACACTGTTTTAAAAGGTGCACGTAGAGTTGTGAAATGGAAATAGGACTTTTGTTTCTACTCTTAAATTAGGAGGCCCTGAAACTTATGAACGAAGTTCAAGAACATCTGGAGAAAGAAGAAAGGTTATGCCAGGTGTCTTTGGCACATTCCTGGGAAGAATGCAGGTCTTGCCTGGAAAGTAACTGCATGAGATTTTATACAACCTGCCAACCTGGTTCGTCCTCTGTGAAAAATATGGTAAGAAGAAAAGAGGGTTCAAAATTTCAGACTTCTTAAAGCATTTAGGTCAGCTTTCTTTTTATTAATTCATATTAATATTTTAAATGGAGATGCCTGATCTGCTACTGGCTGTTTGTGGTCTAGAATCTAACACTAAAGCTTATGAACCACTCACCTGTATATGTACCATTTATAAGTTATAATATCGATTCAGTGTTACCTCTCTTTTTAATGACATTCTGTATATCTCCTTTACAAGGACCCTCTTCTGCCTTGTATGTTATTATTCATGAATGTGTTCCCACTAGATTGTAAGCTCTTTGAGGGAAGGGATCATATCCTCTTTGTCTTATTTGAGCATTGTAGGCATCCAATAAATGTCTGTTGAATTGTGTTCTCAATCATAGTGTCACAATCTATGATTTTGATTTGTTTTCATCCCTTCCCTGGAGGTCACATACTTGAAGACATGCTCTGCCCTTGAATCTCTCTTTTGGTGCGTTTTCCCTCTTGTGTGTAGCACATACACACATGTCCTGCACACACACACACACACACACACGCTTTCATGTCCCCTTTTGTCCTAACCACATATGTCCTGTAGAACTGGCATGTTTTCCTTTTTATCCCCTTTGGCTGTGTTCTGGGCAGAGGGAGTCACAGAGGGTGGTGACCTAAATAGGATGAGCCCCATTAAAGACTCCAGACTGCCCTAGATTTTTCCTCCCCCTTCAAGAAGTGAGCTGAATATGAAATGGAGTGGAATTTCACTCTCCATATTAGAGCGCACACTAATTAGAGTCTGTTCCTGGCTTGGCAGGGCCACATTCAATGACAAAAGAGCAACCCTGAGGATAATGAATATACCATGTTAATTTGCCTCCACTGTTAATTGCATCTGCTCTATTTTTAGAGCTACTCTCTCTTGCTCCCTAATCAACTAGAAAATGGTGAGACAAGCACTAGGGGTCAGGAGACTTGGGGGCCATTACCATGTGGGCCATTGTATGACCTTGTGAATAGTGTGTGTGTGTGTGTGTGTGTGTGTGTGTGTGTGTGTGTGTGTGTGTGTGTGTATTGGGGTCTTGCTGCATTTCCCAGGCTGGTCTTGAACTCCTAACTCAAGTGATCCTCCCACATCAGCCTCCTGAGTAGCTAGTACCTGTGGGCACATGCCACTGTGTCTGGCATTAAAGTTTTGTTTTTGTGAATGGAGTCAAGTAAATACAAGGGGCACAGAGGCAGTCAATTGCTCCAGATTACTTTCTGAGTAAGTCACAAGTCCTCTGAAAATTCCTAGAGAATTATTTGAGCAGCAGGAGTTGATGCTATAGCAGTAATGTTCAATGGTTGATAAAACTTGACTAATCTGTATCACTGTCATATAAGGGTGATTATGGTCTTCCCAGACCTAGATGTCATCTAGATGCAGAAGAGCTGGAAAATCTTCTCCCACCAAATGGTATTCAAAATTCTATAATTTGAGCTTCATTCCTTTGACTATAACAAGTAGGGCTTTGATCACTGCTAATATACAACCATCCCTAAGTAACCTATTGAGCAAAGGACCTGCAGCCCACTTGCAAAACAATTAGTCATTAAAAACAGCAGAGAAGCACTATCAAATATAGTGCTGGAAAATAACCCCCCCAGATTGGAAGGGATTCAAGAAACAACTGGGGAAGTGTTGCTTCCTCAAAGTAGAGTTGACCTTAATGACTGGAAAGGAGTAAAGCCCCTGGGACCTCCTTTTTGATGTGGCACAACTCAAAATGAGGAGATACATAGTGGGGGCATCAATGGGCTCAAACATAAAAAGATCATGTGCATGGCCCAGTGTTGAGCAGATTTTTGTTCTGTTGTACATAGGGTTGCCATGAGTTGGATCCAACTTGATGGCACTTAAAACAACAGTTAACCTATTAAGCTATATTTGGCATCTATAGTTCAGTGTAGGTGTGTCCATCTTTTCCTTTCCATAAGATACTTTATGAGATGAGAAACAGCATAAAGATATTAATGGCATTCCACTAAAGAAGAAGAAAAAATTTTTAAAAAGGAACTAAAAGCCTTCTTCAGTTTTTAAGTAATTTGCATGATGACCTATAGCCAATGCCATGCCAACTGCTCCCAGTACATCAACTGTATTGAAAGCTTGATCTTTTTAGGCCATCAGTGGGCAAACCTAAACTAAGAAGAATTTCAGACACCATTTTCATAATCAAGGTTAAAAATATCCACTGGAGGGTTAATACACTATTTTAAAGTTAATCACCTTTTCCTAGCTTTTCTAGAAGTGTTCTTGAGTTGGAATGCCTACTATAAGTTGACTTTAAAACTTGCAATAAGAATTGTCCAGAAACAAAATAAATTTTTATTCCTTTTCTGTCCCCCACCCACCCCACAGATTGGGCAGTTTTTCAGGAAGATGTATCGTTTTCTGTTTCCTCTCCATGAAGCTGATGGAAATGATCTTCCCATCAGTGAAAAGCTCACTAAGGAAGATGTGTGGGTGACGCACATGGAGGATGTGTTCAGCCAGCTGACCGTGGATGTGAAATCTCTCTTCAACAGGAGTTTATATGTCTTCAAACAGATGCAGCAAGAGTTCGATGAGGCTTTTCAATCATATTTCATGTCAAATACAGACGTAATGGAGCCTTACTTTTCTCCACCTTTGTCCAGAGAGCCAACCCAAAAAAAAGACTTTGGGCAAAGGTGGGACATTCCCAACTTCTTCCAGCTATTTTGTAACTTCAGTCTCTCCATTTATGAAAGAGTCAGCAAAACAATTACTGAGACGCTAAGCACAATGGAGGATTCACCGAAACAAGACAAAGGCCAGTATTAAAAGATGGTTTTTACTTACCTATCTATACTAAGGGCTGGGATGTAGCTCAGTAGGTAGAGTGCTGCGCTGCAGTCTCTGAGGTCCCAAGTTCAATTCCCAGCAAAAATGGGAGAAGGACCTGGCAATCCACTCCCAAGGCAATTCCGAAACCATCAGCCATTGAAAACCCTATGAGGGTCACTATGAGTCGGATACCAACTCGACAGCACCTAACAACAACAACAACAAGAACATCTATACTAAAGTCAAGTTTAGTTTAATTTCAGAAATTGTAGTCATTTCTGACTTCCTGTGAAGCATTTATAGAAGTGACAATATATGGATAATCAAAGTTTTAGAGCCTCTTAAAAAGAGCTT
Source organism: Pedetes capensis (assembly GCA_007922755.1). Lineage (NCBI taxonomy): Eukaryota > Metazoa > Chordata > Mammalia > Rodentia > Pedetidae > Pedetes > Pedetes capensis. The sequence goes on along the minus strand of VMDO01020052.1, from coordinate 23,006 downwards.
GGAAGTCTGCCAAACACCATCCCTATTCCATTATTGTTGAGAATTCCAGTGCTGTTCTCTCTTGTTAGAGCAAATTTTCAGAGCTGAAAAAGGAAAATAAAAATAAGGAGAGAACTTGAAAAGCACAGCTCCCTCCCTTATTAAAGGTCATGTAAATAGAGGTTCAGTCCTATTCTGCTTGAACATCATTGAGGTTCTTTAAAGTCAGTCTAGTCCTTACCTCCCACCTTGTAAAGAACCCTAGTCTCATGTGTAACCAGGTCAAGTTGTTGTTGTTGTTGTTGTTGTTGTTGTTAGGTGCTGTTGAGTCAGAATCCGACTCATAGCAACCCTGCGTACAACAGACAAAACACTATGGTCAGTGCTTCTCTCCTATTCATAGGGTTTTCAATGGCTGATTGTTTTTTGGGAGTGGGTTGCTGGGTCCTTATCCTTAAACCTACAGCACCTGGTGTTCCCAGGTGGTCTCCCCTCCAAGTACTAACCACATCCAACCCTGCTTAGCTTCCAAGATCTGATGGGATTGGACACCACAGTGGTATGGCTGCAGGCAGGTCAAGTTGAGTGCCCTATAACTGCCCAAGAATCACTACTGTAACTCCCTAAATCAAAAAATGTATGGACAGAACTGTAGTAAATGTTCATAGAAAACCCCTGAGTGGGCTGGGAATGTAGCTCAGTGGTAGAGCACTTGCCTAGCATGTGCAAGGCCCTGGATTCTATCCCCAGCACTGAAAAGAAAAACAGAAAAAAAAAAAAAAAAAAGAAAAAAAGAAAGAAAAGAAAAAGAAAGAAGAAAAAAGAAAGGAAAAGAAAATTCCCAAGTCTCAGAAATAGGCACTGGATAAGAACTGCCTCCTGTTAATACTACTCATGCCCTATAATATTCCATGTCAGAAAAACAAGGCTGCTTTATGTTTTAAGGCAGGGGATATCATCCTCAGGCTTCCTGGGTGTAGCCTGGACACAACATTTCAGAGATGAGAGTTGCTGTGTGGACCAAGTTGAAAGTCTACGTTTCACTGGACTTATTTCATATTGACCAGAGGCCAAGTGAAAGGGTGCTCCCTTCTGAAACAAGAAAATAAAGACAGGATCCCTGTAGCAATTTTCCACTTACATCAGCTATAGCTGGCAACATGTAAGTAGATTCTTAAAATTACCCCAATACCTCATAACTGGCTTCTATCTAGGAAGGAGAGGCTGGGATTTAGCTCAGTTGGTAGAGCACCACTCTGCAGTCTCTGAGGTCCCTAGTTGGCTTCCCAGCACAGCAAAAATGGGAGAAGGACATGGCAATCCACTCTCAAGGCAATCTTGAAACAATCAGCCATTGAAAACCTTCTAAGGGTCGCTGTGAGTTGGACATGATTCCACAGCACCTAACAACAGCAACAACATCTAGGAAGGACTGCTGACCTCAAACCTTTCAGAAACCGAAGTCAAGAAACAAATCTCTCCTGTCCCAGCATTCCATGGGTCAGTACTGTAATTGTTGGGTTCTATTTCAAAGGTCTGGTGGACTTTTCTCGTAAGTCAGATGTTTTTTCTGGTATTACATTCTGAGCTTCCAGATTCATCTGCTATTCAGGACAAGTATCAGGATACTAGACTAAACTAATCAATGTCAAGGTAGTAATATTGAATAATTTTTGCCTGATCTTTTAAGTGGGTATCAGTTGTCTTAGAATAATATTCAGAATGCACTCCTTAGAGCAGATGGTGCCCCTCTTTTCTGATTTGCGCATTCAGATTTGCACAGGATTAGGAGTGGTTTAGGGACATCAAAAACTAAATAATTTTCAAACTATGATGACTCCCTCCCACCCCACTAAGAATGTGGGTTTCCACTGTCTGCCTGAGTTTCTTCTTCATTCACACCTCTGGGGACCAGGCCTACTGTCAATGGGCTCACATGCCTCCATCCCTGCCCCTCCACACCACCTCCACCTCTATGATAACCTGGATATCCAGGGCTGTCTATAAGTGCAGATGGTAAAAATAAAACAGCAAACCAAAAAAGCCTGTGTTACCCTATCATCCTCTTCTTTCCCCAGCGTCCATTCTCTAGGCAGAAGCTCACAGCATGCTCAGCAGGGATGTTCTCTTCCCAGATGAGCAAATATGGACTGTTTATCAAGAAGAGCCAGGCAGGGACTCTAGGGCTTTTGCATGTGGTTTCCAGCACTTTTCTGGACAGGTGGTTGGCAAGGAATAAGCCAGTTGTCCCTAGAAAAATTTGCTTAATGAGGAGACATTTTGAGTTTTGTCCCTTGTGGGAGGCAGAAAAATGCTTGCCCAGAGATATTTACTCCCTGGACCCCAGAACCTGTGACCCTGCTGTATTACAAGGTAAAGTAAGTTTGCAGATGCAATTAAAGTTGCTGATCTACTAACTTTAAAATGGGTAGGTATAGGGATGGGGCTACAGCTCAGTGGTAGAATGCTTGCCTAGCATGCACAAGGCCCTGAGTTCTATCCCCAGCACTACAAAAATTAAATTAAATTAAATTAAATTGGGAGGTTATCGTGGATTATGAAATCACAAATGTCTTTACAAGTAGAAGGAGGAAGAAAAGAATAGAGAGACCATCAAAAGATCTTTGTCCTACAATGCAGGCTTTGAAGATGGAGGAAGGGGACATCTACCAAGAAATGAAGGTGGTTGCTAGAAGCTAGAAATGGTATAAAAATGTATTCTTTCCTAGAGCTACTAAAAATCTAGCCCTGCCAACAACTTGATGTTAGCCCACTATGACCACCTTCAGACTTATGATATAGAAAACTGTCGTGGTTGTTGTTAGGTGCTGTCGAGTTGGGTCCAACTTATAGCGACCCTATGTACAACAGAACAAAACACTCCTCAATTTTGTGCCAGGCACATGATCTTTTAAATGTTTAAGCCCACTGTTATAGACACTGTCAATCCATGTAGTTGAAGGTCTTCCTTTTTATCCGTGAATTGCCACTCTTCCAAATGTGATGCCCCTCTCCAGGGATTGGTCCCTCCCGACTACATGTCCAAAATATATAAGACACAGTCTAGCCATCATTGCTTCCAAGGATCACTCTAGTTGCACTTCTTCCAAGTGGATCTGTTAGTTCTTTTAGCAGTCATGGTATATTCAATATGCATCTCTAGCGCCATAATTCAAAAGCATCAATTCTTCTCCTATTTTCCTTATTCAGTGTCCAGCTTTCACAACCATATGATATGACTGAAAATACCATGACATGACTCAGGTACACCCTTATCTTCAATGTGCCATCTTTACTTTTCACTATTTTACTTTACAACAGAGTACTTTACAACAGTGTACTTTACTTTGCAACAGAGATCTTTTGCAACAATTTTTTCCAATACAATGCGTCTTTTGATTTCTTGACTGCTGATTCCATGGGTGTTGATTGTAGAGCCAGATAAAACAAAATCTTGGACAACCTCAATATTTTCTGCATTTATCATGAAGTAGCGTACTGACCTAGTTATAAGGATTTTTTGTTTTCTTGATGTGGACTTGCAATACAACTTGAAGGTTGTGTTCCTTGATCTTCATCAGTAAATGTTTCAAATCTTCTTCACTTTTCAGCAAGCAGAGTTGTGTCATCTGCATCACTCAGGTTTTTTTTGAGTCTTCCTCCAATCATGAGCCATGCTCTTCTTGATAAAGTCCAGCTTCTTCTATTATTTGCTCAGTGTAGAGACTGAAGAAGTACAGTGAAAGGATACAGCCCTGATGAACACCTTCCCTGATTTTAAACCAGGCAGTGTTTCCTTGTTCTGTTGGAACTGCCTCCTGGTCCATGTACAGATTCTTCATGAATACAATTAAGTGCTCTGGTATTCCATTCTTCACAGTGTTAGCCATAATCTGTTAGACCTTTGCATAGTAATAAAACATAAACAGACATCTTTGTGGTAGTTCCTGCTTTTGGCTAATATCCATCTGACATCAGCAATGATATCCCTGGTTCCACACACTCTTCTGAACCCAGCTTGATTTTCTGGCAATTCCCTATCTATATGCTGCTGCTGTCACTATGAATGATCTTTAGCAAAATTTTGCTTGCGTGTGATATTAATGATACTATTTGATAATTTCCACATTTGGTTGGATTCCCTTTCTTGTGAATAGTCATAATATGGATCTCTTATGGTCATGACCAGGTAGCTATTTTCTAAATCCCTTGGCATAAACAAGTGAGCATCTCCAGTGCTGTATCTGTTTATTGAAACATCTCTATTGGTATTCCATCAATTCTTGGAGCCTTGTGTTTTGCCAATTCCTTCAAGGCAGCTTTTTCCTTCATTACCATTGGTTCCTGATCATATGCAGCCTCTTGAAATGGTTGGTCATCCACTGATTCTTTTTGGTGTAATGACTCTGTGTATTCCTTCCATCTTCTTTTGATGTTTTCTAGGTCATTTAATATTTTCCCTGTAGGATTCTTCACTACTGCCACTCAAGGCTTGAATTTTTTCTTCAATTCCTTAAGCTTGAGAAAAAGAGTGTGTTCTTTCCTTTTGGTTTTCTATCTGGGCCTTCTTCTTTGTTCCCAACTTTTGCATTCCAGTTACCAGTAATTATCAGTACATCCTGATTGCATTTTCAATCTATTTCAGAGTGTAGAAGTTTGGTAAAAAAAAAAAAAAAAAAACTTTCCTATCTTCATTTATAGCCTTAGCAGTGAGTATATAAATTTGAATGCTAGTCATATTAACTGGCCTTCCTATTCTATCAGTGAGAGCATTATACTTCGGAACATATGTTAGGATGTCTTTTTGGAGAATGAATGAAACCTCATTTCTCTTTAATCTGTCATTCCTGGCATAGTAGATCATATGATTATCTGATTCAGAATGGCCCATGCCAGTCCATTTTAGCTCATTGATGACTAAAATGTTGATGTTTATGTGCTCCATTTCCCTTTTGATGATTTCTAATTTTCCTAGATTCATAATACCTACATTCCACATTCCAATTATTAGTGGATGTTTACAGTTCCTCCTCGTTTTGAGTTGTGCCACATCAGCAGATGGAGGTCCCTGGGTCTTTACTCCATTTCCATCAGTAAGGTAGACTCCTCTTTGAGGAGACAACTCTTCTCCAGTTGTCTTTTGAGTGCCTTCTAACCTCGGGGGGAGGGGCTCATTTTCTGGCACTGTATTTGACAGTGTTTCTCTGCTATTGTTAGGATTTTCAGTGGCTAATTGTTTTGAGAGGAGGCTACCAGGTATTGCTCTCTAGTCTGTCATATTCTAGAAGCTCAGCTGAAACCTGTCCACTATGGGTGACCCTGCTGGTATTGCTGATACTGGTAGTATAGCTTTCAGCATCACACCAACATGAAAGCCCCACAGTACAGCAAACTGACAGACATGTAGGGGATAGAAAACTGTAGGATAATGAATTCATGCAGCTTCATTTCACTAAATTTGTGATAATTCATTATAGCAGCAGTAGGAATCTAATACATGTGTCTTGTCAGTTACAACAATCAACATACACCAAGCGAGTTCTGCATCTCTGACAGCCATCATGCTCTATGATCATAATCATCCTAAGATCCAAACTAGGAAAACAGCTGAAACTGAGTAATGAACACCATTGTAAGAAGAGAGGATATGAAGAGTATCTGAAATATCTTGTATTGAATGTTTTTATTTTGTTAATTTTATATACATTGTTAATTCTCCTAGGAAAAAGTGGTTGTTCAAAATTTGACCTGCTTTAGGTGTTTCCTAAATGTTAAACCCCATTATTCATAACTATATATGTATGTATATATAATAAAAAGAATAGTATTATAATAAAATAAATATCCACAACCTAGTTTAAGACATTTCTAATGTCTTTAGAATCCCCTATGTACTTTCCAACTATAGCTTTAACTTTTTATGTAATCAGCTGGGTATGGTGGCCCATAGCTGTAATCTCAGACTGAGGAGGCTGAGGTAAGGGGATCATGAATTTGAGGCCAGCCTGGGCTACATGGTGAGATCCTGTCTCAAAAAAAAAGGGGGGGGGAGGGGGGCTAAATAATTACTAACATGGGTTCTTGGGAGGTCTCTCTTTGGTTTGTTGGTAGTGCTGGGATCAAATCGAGGGCCTCAGGTTTTTTTTTTTTTAAATAGAACTCTGAAAAAGAAAGTAGCTTATAATCACCTAAATTAATTAACTCTATAGCTATCAGAGTGCTGGGGTTTAGCTCAGTTGGTAGAGTGCCACTCTGTGCTCTCTGAGGTCCTCAGTTTGATCCCCAGCACAGCAAAGATAGGAGAAGGATGGCAATCCACTCTCAAAGCGATCCCAAAACAATCAGCCATTGAAAACCCTATGAGGGTTGCTATGAGTCAGACTCAACTTGACGGTACCTAACAACAACTGATATCAGAAATAATGATAAAAATAAGACACACTAAGTTAAAATAATTCAAATGTATCAAAGAACAAAATAAATGAAAGTTGCCCTCTCCCACCCCATCAAGTCTTTATTCTAAAAAAGAGTTACTATTAGTAACTCCTCATGATTCCTTCTAGAAAATGCAATTTGATACATTAACGTGTGTGTCTGGTGTGTGCTAATAATAAATTTCTAGTAGTTAGAGTCCTGGAATCAGGGTACATTGCAATTTTTAATGGCTATCAAATTGTCCTAGGAAATGATTGTACCAGTATGTACCACTTTACATACAGGAAAAGGATTTTGAAAGCACTTGTAAGAAAAAGCAATGACACTGTCTCCACTTCAGAAATGCACACTCTAATGACATTAATATGTAAATGTTGCATTTCCTGCAGACTCAGGCCAAGGAGGCCAGATTTCAGAGATATTACCTCAACAGGACAGAGGACCATGTGGGGAACTTGGCCAGAATTTATCTGGATGTTTCAAATTTCAGGAAAGATGCCGAACATGTCAGGAGTACCTATCTGAAGGTAAATACTTATTATTTTCTCTGGATTTCAGTACTCTTTGGTCAGAGGATAAGGTTTCATTTTCATAAGCATTGTGGATTCATTTGCTTTCCTTCAAGATATTTTTTTGCACTCTCATTCCCACCTGGGGGTGCTTATTGTCGTTTTACAAATTATTATTCCAAAGTATGTCAACTTATCCTCTCACTTTAGTTCCTTAATTGTTCCTGCGAATTTTTCTGTGATTTAAGATGAAGCAAACACTGATATGCATGAAGAAAAAAAACACTGAGGAAATTAGGGTAGCTCCTTCCCTCTTATTGCAAAGAAAAAGAAAACCCACTAATAAAGGAAAACTCCCCATTGGATAAATCAATTTTTAGCCAAATAAGATATTTTTTGGAAAGTGGCATTAGCATTTTTCAGTTGGTGTGGGACAGTGGTTGTTCCTCTTAGGCCCCAGGAAGCCCTTTGCCTCCCAGATCTGGCAAAGAGTGACCTTCCTCTGACAGGAAATCCTTTTCCCTTTCCTCCTCACTCCCCTCATCTCTCTGTCCTTCCCTTAACTAAGGTAACTCCATCCTACCCCACCAATGCCAAATTGCAAATTTTCTTATAAACAACAAGAAAGGTTTTGATTCCTGTGAGTTTTCATTTTTATCTCACTGAAGCCATGAGGAAGGAAATTCTAAAAGTGCAGCTAGTAGCTTGAAGAAAGAGGTTGGCAAATAGAGTAAGAACAACAAGAATTAGTGTTTTGACAAATTATCCCAGCACATGAGCTTGTGACTTAGGGCAAGTTGTTTCACTCTATAACAGGACTCAATGGAAAAATCTCTAAATTATTCCACAAAGCAAATTGAAGAAAGACCAGATTACAGGCTAGCTGCCCTTAACTTCCCCAAAGCAAAGACCACTGACAGGAAGAACAGTAAGCACAGTCAGTATAAAGACCTTCAGCTTACTGTTTGCTTTCTCTTCTCAACCCTCTAACATTGAACAATTCACAGCAAATTCAGCTGTTAAGAGAAAAGAGAATAGAATTGTTCTGGTCTTGAACAAGGTAATATGAAAAACATACTGGCTCATTTTGTTGTTGTGTCATTTTGTTGTTGTGAGGTGATGTTGAGTCAGGTCCAACTCTTACGGACCCTATGTACAGCAGAACGAAATACTCCCCAACACTGTGCCAGGCACACAATCTTTTTTACGTTTAGGCCCATTGTTGCAGCTACTGTGTCAATCCATCTAATAGAGGGTCTTCCTCTTTTTCACTGACCCACCACTGTCCCAAACATGATGTCGACCACCAGGAATTGGTCCCTCCTGACAACCTGTCCAAAATATGTAAGGTGCAGTCTAGTCATCATTGCTTTCAAGGAGCACTCTGGTTGCACTTCTTCTGGGGTGGATCTTTTGATTCTTTTGGGAGTCCATGGTATATTCAATATTTGTCTCCAGCACCATAATTCAAAAGCATCAATTCTTCTCCTGTCTCCTTTATTCATTGTCCTGCTCTCAGAAGCGTGTGTGACTGGAAATACCATGGCACAAGTCAGGGGCACCTTAATTTTCAATGTGACATCTTTACTTTTCAACGCTTTAAAGAGGTCTTCTGCAATAGCTTTTCCCAATGCAATGAAATCTTTTGATTTCTTGATGGATGCTTCCACGGGTATTGATTGTAGAACTAAGTAAAGCAAAATCGTGGGCAATCTCAATTTTTTTCTGCATTTTTTATGGTGAATTTTTTTCTGCGTTTTCTGCAATTTTTTATGGTGAAGTTGCATACTGACCCAGTTGTAAGGATTTTTGTTTTCTTGATGTTGAGGGGCAATCCATACTGTAGGCTGTGTTCTTTGATCTTCATCAGTAAATGTTTCAAATCCTCTTCACATTCAGCAAGTAAAGTTGTGTCAACTGCATAATACAGGTTGTTAATGAGTGTTCTTCCAATCCTGATGCCATAGTATTCCTCATAAAGTCCAGCTTCTCGGACTACTTGCTCAGCATAGAGATTGATGAGGTGCAGTGATGCACACATTTCCTGATTTTAAACCAAGCAGGGTTTCCTTGTTCTGCTTGAACAACTGCCTCCTGGTCCATACGGATTCCTCATGAGTACAATTAGGTGCTCTGGTATTCCCATTCTTTGTAATGTTATCTGTAATTTGTTGTGATCTACACAGTGAAATGCCTTTGCATAGTCAATAAAACATAGACATCTTTCTAGTATTCTTTGCTTTCAGCTAATATCCATCTGACATCAGCAATGATATCACTGGTTCTATACCCTCTTCTGAATCTGGCTTGATTTTCTGGCTGTTCCCGGTCAACATACTGCTGCAGTTGCTTTTGAATGATCTTTAGCCAGATTTTGCTTGCGTGTAATATTGATACTGTTCAATCATTTCCACATTCTGTCAGATCTTCTTTCTTGGTAATAGGCACAACTAACTATTTTATAGTTAGTTGGTTTGCCAGGTAGGTGTTTTCCAAATCTCTTGGCATAACCAAGTGAGTACCTCCAGGGCCGCATCTGTTGGTTGAAAGATCTTAATTGACATTCCATCAAACCCTGGAGCCTTGTGTTTCACCAATGCTTTCAAGGCAGTTTCCATTTTTTCCTTCAGTACGATTGGTTCCTGATCATATGCAACCTCTTGAAATGATTGATCATCCACCAATTCTTTTTGGTATAATGACTCTGTATATTCCTTCCATCTTCTTTTGATGTTTCCTGTCATTTTTAAAAAAGTGTTATACCATATTATTAGTAATAAACATTACTTTAGAAGTCAGCTCTCCTTGCTGTAGCAGAAAAACCAATGCAAACAAACTTGGGGAGGAGAGATATTTATTGGGGTTCAAGGTTAGGGGAATCTGTCCATAATGATGGCTGGACAGCTGTGGCAGGAGTGCTGGGGACACCTGGACCAAGACAGAGGCACAGAAAACACAGGGAACTCTCTAAAGGCCCTCTCCCAGGGAGCTACTACCTCCCAAAGTTCCACAACCTCCTAGGACAGCACCCCCAGCTGGGGACCAAACAACATGAATTTTGGAGGATAATTGAGGTCCAAACCATAACAGTTACCTTTGGGTTTTAAGATTAAGGATTTTTGTATACTTTTCTCTGTATTTCCATATGTCTTACCATGAACATATATGTGCATATATGCTATATAATATTAAAAATTATTGTTGTTGTTATGTGCTGTTGAGTTGGGTCTAACCTGTAGCTACCTTTCATAGGGTTTTTTTCAATGGCTGATTGTTTCAGGATGCTTTGGGAGTGGATTGCCATGTCTTTCTCCCATTTTTTTCAGTGCTGAGATTGAACTCTAAAATCTGTTTGACTTATTTTTTCTTTCTTTCTTTTTATTTTCTGTACTGGGGGAGATTTGAACCCAGGATCTTATGCATCCTCAGTAAGTGCTCTACCACCGAATTGCACCGCCAACCCTTTTTATTGTTTGTTTTGGAACAGGGTCTCACTAAATTGCATAGGCTCCCTCCAGCCTCATACTCACGATCTTCCTCCCAAGTAGCTGGGCCTACAGGTGTGCACCACCATGCCTGGCTTGTTTGGCTTTTTAATATAGCACTACTAGCCAGACCTGGTGTCGCAAACCTCTAATCCTAGCACTAGGGAGGCGGAGGCAGGAGAATCGAGAGTTCCATGGCAGCAGTGAGACCCTGTCTAAAAGAAAAAATACACACACACACACACACACACACACACACCAGTTTTATTTAATCACCTTGCTCTGGCTAGAGATGAAGCCTAGTGGTACAGCACTCGCCTAGCACATGTTTAATCCTCAGTACTGAACAACAACAACAAAAAATTCTCTTAGTCATCCTGTTCAAGGTAACTTGACAAATTAATATATTCTCTCTCTCCTTCTGGGACTGGAGGGTTGCATGTACTTTGCAAGCACTCTACTGCTGAGCCACACCCTCAACCCCCTTTTAATTTTTCTTGTATTGAGATAGGTAGTTGCTAAATTGTGCAGGCTACCTCTGGCCTCAAACTCACAATCCCCTTGTCTCTGCTTCCCAGTTACTAGTATTATAGGCATATGCCAGCATGCCTGGCTCAGATTTGTATTTTCTATTAATGATACAATTAATGCATTGTAAAGATTCTAAACATCTATATGCTTTGCAATTAAAAAGGAGTAAGGTCCCCATTCTAATTATTTTGTTCAATTAAACAAGAAATAACTTCAGTAGTCTATAAAATTGGATCAGTATTTGGAGTCAGTGGTACTCTCTTTCCCCTTTTCTTTTAATCTCTTGCCAGTGCCCTCATTTCTGGATTCTCAGATTAGCTGAGCTCATAGCAAGCCAGGGTCTCTCGAATGTAGAATAAGAGCAAGGATGGCTTCCTGCCCACATTCCACATTATTCCCTCTCCTCTTCATCCCACTGCTTGGTGCTTTTTTGTGCTTCTACTTTTGAAATGGCCGTTACATAAATAGAACTCCTCCACATCCCTCTCTACCCAAATGTTCTTCCCACGGACACGGCAGTTCTACCTTAGACTGTACATCAGAAAAATCTGACATTTAGAGTCTATCTAGGTAGAAGTTTTGGAAAGCATTGCATTTAGTGGCTTTGACTGTAACTGGGCCTCATTTTGGATTATCTAATGTAGGTAAAGGTCTTATTCCTCCTGAACTGATGACTGAGTGACTCTCTGAGCTGCTATTTTGTCATTTGGAAAATGGGAATAAAAGAGCTACTTCATACAGGCAGGAGAATCAAGAGCATTATAAATAACAACAGCAGGGCCAACCATGGTGAACAGGTTTCAGCTGAACTTCCACACTAAGACAGACAAGGGGAAAGGACCCAAACGCCTGCTCCTTGAACAATTAACCTTTGAAAACCCTATGAGTAGCAGAGAAGCACTGTCAAATATAGTGCTGGAAAATAAGCTCTCCAGGTTGGAAGGCATTCAAGAAACAACTGGGGAAGAGTTGCTTCCTCAAAGTAGAGTTGACCTTAATGATGGAATGGAGTAAAGCCCTTGGGATCTTCTTCTGCTGATGTGGCATGACTCAAAATGAGAAGAAACGTAGTTACTGCAACATTGAGCTCAAACATAAAAAGATTGCTTATGTGGCACAGTGTTGGGTGTGTTTCATTCTGCTGTACTTAGGGTCACTAGGAGTCAGATCCAATTCAACAACACCTATTAACAACATAAATATATAAAGAATACTATAGTAAAAACCCATGTGCCTACCACCTCAATTAAGAAATAAAACATTCCCAAACCAAATGAAGCTCCACATAACACCTCCTTTATCCCCTCAAAAGGAAAGGACTATTTCAAATTAAGTATTTATCATTTCCTTTCATGTCTTTATACTCTTATCATGTATTTATGTATATAAAATATATACATATACACATACATATACATCATACTTCTTGTTGGGTGATATTGAGTTGGACCCTCATAGGGTTTTCAATGGCTGATTGTTTCAAGATTGCTTCAGGAGTGGGTCGCCATGTTCTTCTCTTGTTTTTGTGGTGCTAGGGATTGAACCCAGGTGCTCAGAGAGTGCAGAGCAGCACTCTACCAACTGAGCTAAACCCCAGCCTGCCACCTCATGCTTAGTGGTGTTTAATGTATTAAATTTTTATGTTGTCCAAGTATAGATTTAAACTTAAAAAATATAATTCATATAAATAGTGAGGCCATGTCAAAATGAATTCAACTTAATAGTGAGGGAACTAGCAAGGTGTTAAAGGTGGTTCAAAGGAGTTTAAGAGACTCAAATATTTATAGTCAAGGATAGGCAGAAGGCTGAAATATGAATATACAATTAGATTTATAACTAGTTAGTATACTAGAGGGCGATAATAGTATATATATATAACCTTTTCAGTTATCTTTCAGACCAAAATAATTGACAACAAAAATAATTTTCGACTTTTCCATCCATAATTTATATCTAAATTCATTGAGTCTGGCTCTACTCAACAGTAAATAGTAAATCCAACCAGAGGTAATTTCCCTGGAGATAAAAGGGATCCCTGGGTAGGCCTCTTGCACCAATACCTTAGTATGACATTGAAGAACATACAGCATTCTTTTGCCTTATATCCAAGTTCTGTATAATTTTCTTAACAATATTAATATTATTGCTTATTCTCTTGCAACCTTTTCATTCAGTATAGTTTGTGACCTTTAGCTTTAGCAATATAGTTTATGAGATACGCTGCTTTAGTTCATTCATTCACTGCTGTATATTGGTCTATATTGGGATATCACCATTTACTTATCCATTCTCTAGCAGAAGTACTTTCAACTTGTTTCCACAGTTGTGCTATTACAAACTCTCATATATTTTATCAAACCATAAATTTGCCTCTTCATTCAATACTTGATAGATTCTTCATCCTAAAACTAAGCACATCGCTAGAATTATAATCTCATATTTGATAAGTACAAGGTAAATAAAATATTTTCCCAAACATCACTAACCATTTTTTCTTTATTTACTATGCATTTTTGGTCCCAGTTTTAAGTAGATTCACTACATGGGGTTCTTTTCCTCTTTTCCCATGCCAATTACTGGTATTAGATACATACATTCAAATTCAAAATAATAATTTCCTTTTGAGAGAATAAAGGGATGTGATATAGAAAGGACATAGCAGGGATTTCTATTTTAGTAAGGTTTTATTTGGAGGGAATGGGTTGGGGGATTGAACCCCAGACCTTGTGCATACTAGACTTCTCTACTTAGCTACATCCCCAGCCCCAGGTTTTTTTTTTTCTTAATATAGGTAGAAAGTATGTGAGATTTATAACAAGAATTTCTGACTCCAACCCAGAACTGTTCTTTCTGCTACATAAAGGCATAAAGTTAATTAAGCTGGCCCTCATTTGAAACTGATGTGTGCAATCAGCTGGGAACTGAGACTTAAGCCCATGTCCCTCACCTCCAAGTTTCCTGAACCTTTGCCTTTACTGTGTTATTTCTTCTTTGCTAGACTGTCCTGATGTACCTGAACTATACGTAGAAGTCGATGAGGTCCTTAGATTGGTCAACATATCCAATCAGCAGTATGATCAGATTGTCCAGATTACCCAGTATCACTTGGAGGACACTGCATATCTGATGGAGAAAATGAGACAGCAGTTTGGCTGGGTGTCTGAACTGGCAAATCAGAGCCCAGGAGCTAAGGACATCTTTAATTCAACGATGGTAATGGAAATCATATCTGCTACCCCTGTTCTTCTGCTAGTTCTTCTGCTGAATTTGCAATCAAGCTGAAGGAGGCCTGTGCATATTTCCATTGTGATTGCATTCACCTGACTTGACTTAATGTAGTTCACGATCCATAAACAAAATTGATTTAAAATACAAAATATGTTCTAATCCAGAGAAGGCTAATTCTTCTCCTAGTTATAGGGCTATAACTGATTAAGGTAACTAACCTTGAAGAAAACTGGCCAACATCATTTTTGAGGGAAAATGTAACTTAACACAATGGGTTCACATTTTGGTAAGTGCACAAGCCAAAATACGTTAAGAAGGAAGATAGTAGACACATTTTTGGGCATGCTTAGTTCAAGGTCATGGAGCACATGTTTAAAAGGTTAAAACAAATGAGGAAAAGAAGCTTATTTAGCTCATAGTTCTGGAAGCCAGAAAGCACGAGATCATGGTGCTGGCAGCTGCTTAGCTTCTGGGAACACCTATGTGTTGCTTAATGCACAGCAGGGAAGGGGAAGCAAGTGCATGTGGAAGGAGCACGTTGTGAGAGAGACCAAGGGTAGGTGCAGGGGGAGTGCCAGGCTTGCTTTATAACAACCTGCTCTCATGGTAACTAATCTAGTCCCTCATGACCTCACTGCCAAGAGACCTAATTACCTCTAAAAGGTCCTATCATCTCTTGATAATGTTACACTGGGAATTGCATTTCAACATGAATTTTGGTGGAGGCAAACCGCATCCAAATCACAGGAGGTAAGTAGCAGTATGTTCCTAAGTTTTTCAGACAAGGCACAAAGGAGTTTATGAAACTACTCTGAGCTCACACAGCTAGTAAGTGGAAGTGGAATGCAAACTCCAGCAGGTTTCTCCAGAACCAGCACACTTAACCACTTTACTAAAACTGCCTGTCAAAGTTATTTTTCTCAAAGCAGCTCTTACTTCTTCATGTAAAGGAAAGTACAAGCCCATAAAATTGCAAGTGTTGAAGAGAAGCCTTGTGTGTGAACTACATAAATCCCATCAAGTGAAAAAAGTATGGTTCCTGGTTATAGTTACATGAGCTTTTGGCTTATAATTATTTATTAAACTAGACATAAATGCCTTATGCAGTTTTTATCTATATCATATTCACTAAAATTGAAGGGGAAAAAGCTATGTCAGCTATTTCTTCATAAACTGGAATTACAATTTGGCTTCAATGTTTTTGCTTCAGTTTTTTGATAAGGGAAATTATTGGAAAGCATTCTCAAAGTGGTTAAGATTACATTAAGTTACATGTCAGTTCAATTTCATTTAAGTGATTAAAATCCAAGTATACGCACTTAGCTGGGTGCTGTGGTGCACATCTATAATCCCAGCAACTCTGTAAACTGAGGCAGAAGGATTGAGAATTTGAGGTCAGAGGCAGCCTGTGCAACTTAGCAAGACCCTATCTCAAAATAAAAATAAAATAGAAAAGGGGTCTAGGGGTGCAATTCAGTAGTGGAGTGCCCTGGATTCAATCACCCAATTATCACCAAAAAAAAAAAAAAAAAAAAAGGCATATGCACTTGAGAATTTGTTAAGAGAGTAATCCATGTGCATTTCACCTAACTGGTTCTTGCCAAAATCACAATACAAGCATAAATTATAAATTTCTTAGGAAAACTCAGTACAAAAACTTGGCACAAACAATTGTTCTCATTAAACATTTCCCCCACTCCTCTTTTCCAGTTCTCCTTGTGGACAATTGGTGCCACATGGCAAATTCTGGCCAATGAAATGTGAGAGAAAATGACAAGGATTATTTCTAGGGTGACATAATGAGCCTGTGTGTGTTTATCCATTCTCTTCCTCTGCCCAGAGCACAAGGAAAGGCAGGTGTTCACATGCCTTAGTCATGAGAGGATGCCTAAGGGTCTATGTGGTATGGAGCTCTTGTAGTGCACCTGCAGCATGAGAAAAAGATAAATTTTTGTTGTAGGAAGCCACTGGAATGTTGGGGCTAATGTGTTACCTCAGCATGATCTAGCCTGTCCCAACTAATGCATTATTAATTTTGAATATGTACTGTGATTTAGTAAACCTTTTACTGTGTAATCCTTCTCTAGGTAGTTACAAGTGTTGATGAAGAAAATTCTTCTGAACAAGATGAATCTTTGGTAGACTCCAGCGTTCCTTCCTCTAATTTCATACTCAAGATCCCTCTTGAAGAAAGTGCTGAGCATTCTAATTTCATTGACTATGTGGTAGCAAAAGTTCTACAACATTTTAAGGAGCATTTTAAAACTTGGTAAGTGGAATGCCTGATTAGGGATGCTTTGCTGACAGGAAGAGATGATTCATAAAGAGAAAATAAAACTAGTGTAAATATCCCCAGAAAATATGTTCAACCTCATAATAATCAAATATATGAAAACAAACAAGATAGTATTTTCTGCCTGTCAAATGTGCAAATTTTTAAAAGCCCTATAAAATCCTGAGTGGAGTGTGGTGATATGGAAATTTGTCCTGTTATTGGTAGGAAGATAAATGGGGTTTTTATTTTTGAAAACCTACTTAATTATATGTATCAAGAGTCATAAAATTTCAAGCCAGGCACTGTGGCACATGCTTGTAATCCCAGCAATTTGGGAAGCTGAGGCAAGAGGATTGCACCCTGTACAACTTAGCAAGGCCCTGCCTCAAAATAAAAAATGAAAAAGAAGCTAGAGGTATAGCTCAGTGGTAGAGCACTTGCCTAGCATGTGTGAGGTCCTGAGTTCACCCCTAAGTACTGAAAAAAGAATCATAAAATTTCTTTTTGATGTTATTCTACTTTTGGAATCAATCATAAGGAATAAGTCTGAATATGATTAAAAGTTCCCCTTCCAAGACTTATATTTGGAAAATTATTTAAAATAGTAAAATATTAAAAACAATCTTAGTGTTTAAAAATGAGAGTAGTTAAGCAGATAAATCTAAATCTATTAAATACACTTTATGAAGCCATTCGAAGTATTTGTTTTGTTTTGTGTGGTTAGGTGCCATTGAGTCAGTGTCTGACTTATAGCGACCCTACATACAATACATGGGAGAAGGACCTGGCAATCCACTCCCGAAGGCAAGCCCGAAACAGTCAGCCATTGAAAACCCTATGAGGGTCGCTATGAGTCGGATCGGATACTGACTCGATGGCACCTAATAACAACAACAACAACAACAACAACAACATACAATAGGTGAAACAGTCTTATTAGTGCTTCTCTGCTATTCATAGGTATTTCAATGGCTGATTATTTTGGGGGAGTGGGTTGCCAGTCCTTCTCCCTAGCCTACAGTAGCTGGTGTTCCCAGGTGGTCTCCCATCCAAGTACTAACCAGGCCCGACCCTGCTTAGCTTCCAAGATCTGAAGGGGTTGGACACCACAGTGATATAGCTGCAGGCATTAAAAGTATTTATACAATTTAAATAAGGGCCTGCGAACTGCTGTAACAAGGTCTTAATTATAAGTCCATCTTTGAGGCAATATTATTTTACTGATTTTTCAGAAAAGGAACCCAAAGCTCAGGTCCAAGTTTAAATGAACTCAAGTCAGTAAGTGGTAGAACCAGAATTTGAACTTGGTTCTCTCTGACTCATTGTCACTACATAGTAGTGCTTCCTGTTAAGCCATGTGGTAAAAACAAAACAAAACAAAACAAAAAAACACCAAGATAAAAAAATCCTGGTATATGGTCAATCTTAAAGAATAATTAAATTTTAATTCTAAGTTGTCCATAAGGGACTTTATCAGTTGGTCAATACCAATGAATAATTAAGGCAGATATTCCTGGATTTATTGTCTCTCTGGCCTTTCTTTACCTCTGAGTTTGGAAGGCCTTTTTTCCAAGTTATATCAGTCAACCAACCAACATCTTTTTAGCATCTACTAGGTTAAAGCCCAGGACCCAGTACTGTGTGGGGGGAGGGAATGAGAAATTCAGGCAGATCCTGACCTAACAGAGCTCTACCTAGCAGAGAGTAAAAGACTCCTACACACACACACACACACACACACACACACACACACACACACACACACACACTCAGTAGGATTGGGAGAAGGACCCGGCAACCCACTCCCAAAAAATCTGCTATTGAAAACCCTACGAATAGCAGAGAAGCACTGACAGTATTGTTTTACCTGTTATACATAGGGTTGGACACGAAATCGACAGCACCTACCAACAACATAATCAAGGAATGGAGATGGGAGGGGAGAATATTACAAAATAAATAATTAAATAAATAAATAGCAGATGGGGCAGGACGAGTGGAATACCAAGGTATTGGAGATGTTAAGTCCTATTAAACTGGTAGTCCCCCACTTGGAAGCTAAGCAGAATTGGGCCTGGTCAGTCTTTGGATGGGAGACCACCTTGGATGGGAATACCAGGTGCTGTAGGATTGGGAGAAGGACCTGGCAACCCACTCCCCAAAACAATCAGCCATTGAAAACCTTATGAATGGCAGAGAAGCCCTGACACAGTGCCAGGCATGGCACAGTGTTGGGTAGTGTTTCGTCTGTTGTACGTAAGGTCACTGTGAATTGACCAGACTTGACAGCATCTAACAACAACCCCCACTAGAGGGCCTTTGAGTTTCCACCTGTCTGTCCCCCACCCTATGGGAGTTTGCTTTCTTTCTTTAGTAATAAACAACAAAGACCAATTCAGCTAAAAGAAATGGGAGAATAATGTCTGACTCACAAAAGCAAAGGGGAAAGGTGGACAACAGCGATGATGGCCTGGAGAGGCAGGGACTGGGTCACTGAGGAACCTGGGAGGTAGGAACCTGGGACAGCTTCTTTGGGGCACAGGGGTCAGGTGAAGCAGCTGCCACCGGTTTCTGTCCTCAAGTCACCCTGTTCAAGATTTGCAGGGAGGAATCCAGCTGGTCCAGCTAGTCACACAGCTCTCCCTCTAGAGCAGGGACAAAAGGGCCTGACAATCCCAACACATTCCTTCTTCATCTAGGTAACTCTGAGTCATCAACAGATCTCAGTTCAAATTGTCACTTCTTCAGGGACCAGAAGCCTGACCCCTAAACCAGGCTTGGCCCCCTCTCACACATGCTCACACCAGCGCAAGGCACTCTACTCTTGGAATTTCCATTTAGCCGTCTGGGTCTTTCATTAATGTCCATCTCCACCACCAGACCATATGGTTCACGAGGGCAGGCACTATTTTAGGCTTTTTATTTTCCACTTTCTCCCAGGGGCCTAGTACTGTGCCTGGTGCAGAATAGACCCTGACTATTTGTTGAACAAATAGATGAACTCATGTGTGGAAGAATAGAATACAAGAATAACAGGAGGTAAAGATGGGAAGTCAAAGCTGGAAGGAGGTCAGGATGATTTGGAATGCCAAGCTGTGGAGTCTGAGTTTCGCTCCATAGGCACCAGAGAGACTCTGAGAAAGGGAAAGATGTACTAGTGCTCAAGTGGGCAGTGACTGTGTACTTAGGGCCAAATTAAAATACTTCCAATGACATCATCTCTTCACAGATGTTAGAATAATGTGGGTACAATGACAGTGGGAAATGAGATGTTGAACATTAAGAGATTGAGCTAATTATTTGCTAATAAGGCATACTAAATGAATTTTCACAAAGGCAATATTAATTTTTCTTTTAAATTTCTTAATTCTAAAAGTAACTGTCACAATTTCCAAAACTGTAGAAGACAAAAATTATCCATAATCACACCATCTTAACAAAACCACCATTATCATTTTGCTATTTTTCTTATTCACATTTTCCACTTATTTTCTAGATTGGACTCTAAGAAACAAGAGTTTCTTGTTTAAAGATCATTAACATTTTATTGTTCTTGATATATATGGCCAAATTTAAAAACAACAACATCTGAAGTACCAGTTTTTCATATCATAACTAGCATTTCAATTTTAAAAATCTTCATTAATGGGCATTTTAATCCCAACTGTATAATTTTATGCTTCTTTTTGGTTTTTTGTTTTTTGGGTAGTACTTGGAAGTTGAACCCAAGGCCTCACACATATCTTGCAAGTGCTCTACTACTGGGTTGCACCCTGAGCTCATTTTTTATTTTTATCTTGAGACAAGGTCTTGCTACATTACAAAGGCTGCCTCAGGCCTAGGACTCCTCAACCTCCTGAGTCACTGGGATTAGAGGCATGTGCTACCATGCCAGGCATTTTTTATGCTTTTTATTAATGAGAATGAACATTTTTCCAAGTTTGCTTACTGAGTTTCTTCTTTTGTACATCCTGTATAACAGAGTGGATAAAATTTTGTCAACCTTCTGACTAGATCAATGTACCTGGTTCCCCTACCTTCCAGAGATGAAAGAGAAAGAAACTAAGCAAAAAACAGCAAAGATGGTAGGAGAGAATCGCCCCTGCCATTCAAGCACTTGTAAACATTGTTTAAGTATTACAACTACAGGTGTGTAGCTCACTGAAACATAAATTCCAATTTTAATAGAGTGAAATATATATTTGGAGTTGTCTTCTGGAATTCTCATCTGGTAATCCACTAAGTGCCTGGTGTTTCTGGTCGGTTTGTGATGTGTTTTACTTCCCTACTCCACACTTTCATCAGGATCAACACTGACAGTTGTAAAACCAGTTCATGCACATGCTGAGTATTTAATAATCCTTTTTTGATGGGTTCTTGCCACTAGCATTGTAAAATGCACACATAAAAATGTGTTAAGCCAGGCATGGTGCTGGCACTGTCTGAAATCCCAGCCCTCAGGAGAAGATGGTGACTTCAGGGCCAGGCTGGACTATGTAGTGAGACACTATCTCAAAAAAAAAAAAAAAAAAAAAAAGAATCTAAAGTTTTTTTGAGCAAACCCTGTATGAATAAACAGTTAATTTTCACATCAGAGGAAAGGACCATCTCTTTTGCTTGATTTTTGGTACTGGGGATCAAACCCAGAGCTTCATTCTTGCTAAACATGTGCTATACCACTGAGCTATACCACAGCCCCAGGGACTATCTTAAAGGTTCAACAGACCAGGAGAACTGTGAAGATATCTTCAAATAATAATGTTAAGAATGTCCATACATGTCGGTTTTGCATTATTTTTCTATATGTTAATTTTTCTAAATCATAAGAGCATTCATTCTATTCCTTACTCTGGACTTTTACTCCAAGAAAAAAATACACTTAAGACTATAAGCAATTAATTAGTATTTTATTTTTTGCTGCCTTTTTTTAAGGTAAGAAGATCTAATTCATCCTTTATCCAGCAAGAATTACCTCATCACCCAAGACCTACAAATCCTGAGATACAATATAGACTAATGCAATAAACATACTCATAGTAAAGTATGTTAGTCATGTAGTATGAAGCATTGTTTATTTACTTGTGTTGAATGGCAGTTTAATAGCTAGTCAAATTGAGTCAAAATGAAAATTCCTCCTCAAAAAATCAAATGTAAATACATATGCTATTGTATGGAACATTAGTAGTTCTTTGAATATTAAATAAATATTAATCATTTAGGTGTTTATGTTCTGTCACTTCTACAAACATGCCACACTATCTAATTAACAAAGGGTTCTTCCTTCAATTTGTTTTTAAATTTAAAGTATATTATAATGGATTTTTTGAAGAAAATATGTAATACAGTCCTTCATTTAATAAAGACCAGTAGCTTCTGCATACTTTTTTTATTGTAGTAAAATATACATAGCATAAAATTTACCATTTTAACCATAAGCGTACAGTTCTGTGGCATTAAGGACATTGTGCAGCCATTACCACCCTCCATCTCCAAAACTTTTGCCTCTCCCCAGACTGAAACTTTGTACCCATTAAACCCTACCTTTCCATTCCTCTCACTGCCCCAGCCCTGACAACCACCATTCTCCTCTCTGTCTCTATGAATTTTATGACTCTAGTTACCTCATATAAATGCAATTATACAGTATTTGACCTTTTGTGACTAACGTGTTTCACTTAGTATAATGTCTTCAAGGTTCATGTTGCATCATTGGTCAGAATGTCCTTCCTTTTAAAGGCTGAGTAATACTCCATTGCATGTATAAGTCCAGTTTTACTCATCTATTTGTATTAGTCAGCTTATTATCTCTCTGCCAGAGAAACTGACCAAGATAAACTTAGGGGGAAAGAGATATTTTTACTGGGGGCTCACAGTTAAGAGGCTCAGTCCATGCTGACAGCAGGGCAGGCATGGCAGCAGCAGTGGCAGCAGAGCCTGCAGCAGATCATCGCATGCCATGGCAAGGCAAGAGCCAAAGGGTGACTGGGGTATCGGGTTTGAGTAAAAACCTCCAAAGGCCTATCCTCACCGACTCACTTCTGAAAAGCTAGATCCTGCCTGCCAAAGTTTCCATAGTACAAACTGCGCCACCAACTGGGGTCCAAACATTAAAGCACCTGGCCTTTGGAGAACATTTTAGATTCAAACCATGAAGCCATTCATCTTGAGTTGTATCCACCTTTTCTCTATTGTGAATAATGCTGCTTTGAACATGAGCATAGTGCATAGCTCCATTTTTATGTTAACACAACAGTGCTCTCCTTTAACAAGGCCAGACATATTTTATGGAAAACACAAGGTATTTTTGGCTGACACTTAACCTCAAATTTTAGACCCTGGTGCAACAAATAAAAGGAGATCCATTGGCTAGTGTACATCATGAAGGATAACATTTGAGATATATGTAATACTCATATATAGTCTTCCAAATTATTTTTTAAAGTAATTAAGGAGAAGAGACTAAACCTTTAAAGAGCTTTCCAGCTAGCTTTGATCCAAAAGGGCTTTTTTGCTTGTTAGAGCCCAGGGGCAGCCACTTACATAAAATCAGCTGAAGAAAATAAA
>VMDO01020051.1:0-38347 GCA_007922755.1 Pedetes capensis | reverse complement strand
GAGACACTCCTTTCTTAGATAAAGTGTTTTGTTCTATTAATTGGATGCTCCTTCTTTTTTAAGGTCAAGATTAGAGAATCTGAGAAAAGCTATCCAAAGCTATTGCTATAGGAAAATATCATACAGTACCTATACCAACATGCAGTTTCAGGGGGTTCAAGGACATCTTGGAAGCTGTGTTATACATGCTAAGTTAAAATTCCTGCCTTGGAGCTGGGGATGTAAATCAGTGGTAGAGAGCTTGCTTAGCATGAGTAAGGACCAGGGTTCCACCCCTAGCATCAAAAATAAATAAATAAATAAATAAATAAATAACTATCCCTCTCTTAAGCAGATCTTGCTTATGGTGAGTGGATGTTACATTTTAATAATTTTATTTTTATCATGGCCAAGTTCTTAGGATCACCTTCTATCCTCACCTGCCTTCTCATTCCTTTACTTTCTAATCTTTTTCTTTCTTTTTTTTTTTTTTTGTGTGGTACTGGGGGTTGAACCCAGGGCCTCATGCTTGCATGCTTTGCAAGTGTTGGGCCACTGAGCTGCACCCCCAGCCCATTCTTTTACCTTTTTTTTTTTCTTTTTTTTTTTGAGACAGGGTCTTGCTAAATTACACAGACTGCCTCTGGTCTCGAACTTGCGATCCTCCTGCCTCTGCCTCCCAGACCGCTGGGATTACAGGCATGCGCCACCGTGGCTGGCTCCTTTACTTTCTAATCTTATACTGAGGCTACCTATGTGACCTTTACATTGCCCTAACCTTGTGGCTACTCCCTCAACCACAGCTACTAGGCTGAGCTCTGGTTGTGACTATTTGTAGTTAATCCTCTTTTCTCCTTTTTCCCCTTTTGACTTGTAACTTGCACTGATGGTTGCATTCAAATTAACCTACTCTTTTCTTCTCTCACCCTTTTTCTTGGCAGGCCTTGCTCATGTCCCCATGAGTTGGAGTTGATTGACATATTGATCTCATTCGCCCCTGCTCTTCTCTTTGGCCTTCTCATAATCATAATCACAGTTCCCTTCTCCTTTTACTTCCTCCCTCTCCCCATTCTTCTTTCTGATCCATGTTTCCAGGGCTTAATCCCTTGGACATCATTTCCCCAGTTTCTTCCTTTTCCTACCTTCATCACCACTAAGCATTACCTATAATTATTTACTTTTTGTGGTGCTGGGGATTGCTCTGTGCTCTACCACTGAGCTATAACCCCAGTCCAGCATTATGTGTGTGTGTGTGTGTGTGTGTGTTTTTCCCCTTTTCTTTCTTTTGTTTTTGTTCTTGTTTTTTATTTTTCAGACAGGGTCTGGCTATGTAGCTCAAGGGCTGGTCTGGAACTTATCCAGTCTGGACTTAAACCACTTTCCTGCCTCAGTCTTCTGAGTGTTGGGATTACAGGTGTGTGCCACCATGCCCTAGCTATTTTTAAAATAATCTCTTTTTACATGATTTTTAATGTATATTTTCATTTTCCATTCAGACCACTCCTCTGAGCTCCAGTACTGTATATCCAACTTCATTTCTATTTGCACTTGGATGTCACAAAAAAGTATGAAGTTAATGGGCTCAAAATGAAACTAATGCTTCTCTTCCCCATCTTCCTCCTTCTAGGTCCATACAGTAACTCAAACCAGAACAATCAGCATTCCTTTTTCTCTCCTTAACCACAACAACATGAGTGAGTCTTATTAGTCCCAAAATTTATCTTGTGTCTAAAGTAGTCTTTTCATCCCCAGTGCCACTGAGCTCTGGGACCTTAGTCCAGGCCAGTATCATGTCTCAACTGAATTGCTTCCTGGAGCCTTTTACATGGCCTCCCTGTTTCTATGCTTGTTGTTGTTAGGTGCACTCAAATTGGGTCTGACTCAAAGAGAGAAACCCTATGTACAACAGGATGAAATACTCCCTGATACTGTGCCATGCATATGGTATTTTTTACGTTTAAGCCCATTGTTATAGCCACTGTATCAATCCATCTAGTTGAGGGTCTTATTTTTTTGGTTGACGTGCCTGCTAATCCATTCTTCTCAGAGCAGAAATGGCTGGCTTTTAAAAACAGAAATTATTCTGTATCAGTCCCTACTTAGCTTGTTTAGTGGCTTCCCATGCATTCACTAAACATGTTTTTTATTGAGCACCCTTCAGGTGCCAGGCCCTCAATAATCCCTGCCTCAGGAAATAAATGAGGTAGACAGTAGTGGTTAAGGGCTATGTAGAAAAATAAAGAAGGAGTGAGGGACAGGGAAGTGAGTGTGTGTGTGTGTGTGTGTGTGTGTGTGTGTGTGTGTGTTTACAATTTTAAACAGAGTTCAGAGAAGGTTTTATAGAAGAGCCTGAGAAGTTTCTCTGCACGTTTCAGGTAGAAGGAATAGCAAATGCAAATGCCCTGAGGTGAAATCATGACTGGCTTTGGAGCTGAGTATAATAGAATAAAATCCAAGTTTGACTGTGGATTATAATGTGACCCAGCACCGCCCCCTACCCAACAAAAACCCCACAATCATCAAGAAACTCTTCCCTTAATTCTGACCCTGACCTGGCACTCTCTCATCTCACAGATTTCCAGTTCACTGAAAGCTGTTTCTTCATTTTGCCTGTGTTGTGTCTCCGTCAAAAATATTCCTCCACACCTTATTCCCGTATTCATTCTGGAAGGCTGGCTCCTTTTCCAGCAGGTCTGTTTATATTTCCCCTTTTTATTTTTTCTGACTGCAGGACCTAAAACAGGTCTTGCTGTTTCTTTTCTATTTCAGCAGCTTGTTTCCTTCACTGCACCTATCACACCATGCAGTTGGGATTTATATATGCATGAATTTATACTTACAACTCAATAGGCAAATGGTATCTCTTTGTCACTCAGATTTGCATTTTTTCGCCAGTGAAGATTGTTTTCTCAAGTAATGGTTAGTTCTTGCATCTCCTTACAATATTCTGTCCAAACAAATGCTCATTTAAAGTCCCTGTGTCTTGAGGATCAGAGCAGAGGTTGCCAGTTGGAACCCCACCCTATCCAATTGTCTGGAGGGAATTTATTTTCCCAAGTTCCTGGCGGAGGCAGTGACTCATGGTGACGGTTTCTTCGCAGGAATCGTTCCAAAATCCACACCCATTTAGAGGAAAGTGTTTCACTTCGACAACACCAAGTTGAGAAAATGAGTAAGAAAGTTGCATTTGAGTGGTACCGATACCACCAGTATACACTTATTATTGAGCAAGTATTAATGGCCACTTAACTGTAGAACAATGTTATACAATTACCAGGAAGCTAAAGCCTGAGGCAAGGGGGCTCTCCATGCTGAGGCAGGAGCAGCCTAAGTGAACCCTTGGAACCGTCAAGCCCCGAAGTAGAGTCACCCGCGCAAGAATCACCGCGCAGAGGACCGGGACACCACCTGGGTCTGACCGCTCCAGCCACGTCCCTTCCTGGACTCGACGAGATTAGAGCTCCTCTCGCGAGAGCACGGACAAGGCAGGCCCAGACGGCTGCGCTGTTCTTGGAGCGCTCCAGATCGCGCCCCCTCTGGCGCAGCTGGGAGAGGCGCGCGCCGTAAGGGCGGGAGCGGTCGGCGGCGCGCACGCGCAGGTGAGCGAGCGGGGGCGCGGGGACATGAGGGCGAGGGGCGGGGTTTGCGTCGTGCCGCGGGCACGTCCCTGCGCGTCCTCAGTATTTAATGTCTCTGTGTTCCCCCGGCGTGGGCGAGCACGTGGGGGAGCGGCCGGAGCACAACCCTGCTGGGCCCGGCCGCTGGGCGAAGGGGGCGCTGGGGGCTCCTGGGAGGCGGCAGCGGTTCCAGGACTCTGCACCCCAACGGTTGTCGAGTAGCTGGTGAGTTTCGCCCGCCGGGCCCTGAGGGTAAATTGACAGGGTGATGGGGAGCTTTGGGTGCAGGTGCTGGGTGCGATGCGCGCGCCAGGTGCCCCGTGGGCAGAGGCTCCGGACGCCGAGCGGGTGCGGAGGGCTCCTGCCCGCTGCCCGCGGTGGGGAAGGCGGGTCTTTTCCTCCCTTGCCCGCGCGTCCCCTGGTCCTCCTCCCCCGCCGGGCTATCCTGACAGACAGCGTGTGCGTGGCTGGGGGCGGCGCTCTGGGCCGCGGGTTGCCCCCACGCGCGTCACCGTTCTCTGGGGCGGGGGCGAGGGCGCGACGCCCCTGGCGCCCCTTTCCGCCCTGACTTTCCCCAATCATGCACACCCTCCCCTGCGGCGGACTTGACCGCGTCCCACCCAAGGTCGCCCAGCCTCACTCGCGTTTACTTTTCAAAGGTCGTGTGTACCTCTTCAGCCCGGAGAGGCGGCGGCGGCGGGGCGGGCTGTAGGAAGGACCAGGTGCTGAGCCGTGACAGGAGGGTCCCTCAATACCCTGGGGACCCCTTTCCCCGCTGAGGGAGCTGAATTGGGCACTTGCGGAGCCTCACCTAACTTCTGGGCCGCGTTGGTTCGCCCTGGGTTGGCCCGGCGGCGGTAGCAATCCCGAGCAGGTAGCCCAGCCTCTGGAGTTCAGTGCAGCGAATAAGTGGAGAGAGCTCGGCAGACCGAGCGGGGAGGATGGTCTGGAGGACAGGCTGTGATCGAAACCGTGTGGCGGAAGGACCGTAAGAACCAAGTTAAGATCCAGAGGTCAAGGGCTTGAGTGTCTAGAGGGGCATTAGCATTTTAGCCCCATTAAGCAAGTCTAGAGAGGTGGAGGACGTCTAGCCCCTTGTGCCCGCTGACTTCTCGCCAGGGGGCGCCTAGGGTCACG
The DNA here is from genome assembly GCA_007922755.1 of Pedetes capensis. Taxonomy (NCBI): domain Eukaryota; kingdom Metazoa; phylum Chordata; class Mammalia; order Rodentia; family Pedetidae; genus Pedetes; species Pedetes capensis. The sequence continues at coordinate 33,614 of VMDO01020051.1, read as the reverse complement.
TGTCGTGCCCCACTTGCTACCGTCCCCTGCCCCCGCTTCCCCCAGGTCTGCGATCTGCAGGGATCGCGCAGGCTTTGAAGTTTATAGGTAAAAAATGTGCTTGGGGAAGCCCTGGGTCTCAGACTTCTCGGGCGGGTTTTCCGGTGTTCAACTGTGCCCTGGGTTGTGGTTCTTCCCGTTTCCTCTCCCGGGGAGGAATGGGAGAGGAAAGGTGCAGATGGTAGCGGGCTGTGCAGAAGCGAGCTTGGACCTCAGGGAAGCCCTGGGCATTGCAGAACCCTTCTCTCCTGGCAAGATGCTTAGGGCGATGGGCGCTTTCCTACACTGGGCTGCAGTTAACACAAACCCGGTGGACTTCACCCCAGGTGCGAGCAGAGGACTCAAGTCCCGCAGGGTAGGAGGTTTGTGCAGAACAGTGAGGTTAAACTACCTGTCTTTCCACTCCTGAAGTGCAGTTGGTGTTTAAAATTAACTCCTGCAGTGAAATCTGGGCTGCTGGACCTGAGGCATCCATGTCTGTAGGTTGGTGTGCTATCTCATTCCCTGTATCTCCCCACGTTTGCGATTACTGATCAAGGAACACTGTTCACAAAAAACTATTACTTCTGGCAATTAATAACCTTACATGCCTGTTTAACTGCTAAGTCCTTTCTTCCCAAATTAGTACTTTGCCTTTTTTGTTTTTTTAAACTCTTAACTTTATATAGAAAGCAAAGCTTGGACTCAGCACCACTCAGCCACTCTGTTCTTAAAGCTACACAGCATCTTTTTTTTTTCCCTCAGTACTGACACTTGAACCCCGGGCCTTGCACATGCTAGGTAAGCACTCTCCCATTGAGACACACCCCCAGCCTCTTTTTAATTTTTGAGACAGGATCTCCCTAAATTGGGCAGTCAGCATCTGGGCTCAAACTCGCCATCTACCTGCCTCAGCCTCCCAAGTCATTGGGATTCTAGGTGTACACCAAGGCTTCTGACTTTAAAGCTACAGAGCATCTTTGAAATGAAGAGGCATGAATAATTTGATCATTTATATGATTCCTCTGTTCTTGGCATTCAAGTGGTTCACCTGCTGATTATTTAAGATTTTTTTTCTGAGCCCTGGAGTCAAGTGATGTTGTTTTTATTTTTTGGACAGGGTCTCACTGTGTAGCTCAGGTTGACCTAGAACTTGCTATGTAGACCAGGCTGGCCTCAAATTTACTTTGATCCTCTTACCTCAGCCTCCAGTGTGCTGGGATTACAGATGTGTGCCATTATGCCTGGCAGGGAACCTTTCTTCTTTCATCTCTAACTAGTTTTGGAGTTTTTGGGTAGTACTTCTTGAGTATTTTGTTTTTGTTAGGTGCTGTCAAGTCATGTCTGACTCATAGCGACCCTCATAAGGTTTTCAATGGCTGATTGTTTTGGGAGTGGGCTGCCTGGTCCTTCTCCCATTTTTGTGGTGTTGGGGATTGAACTCAGGGCCTCAAAGAGCACACAGTGGCACTCTACGAACTGAGCTAAACTCCAGGCCTGAGTATAGTCTTGTGAAGTATGATTCTGGGTTAGAGGAGGTCCTCTGAGGTCCTCTGTATGCTACAAGTATGTAAATCACTAAAGCTTCAGTCCGTTTCTGAATTAAATAGGCTATGTTGTCATGTCAGTTATGTTCAGATAACTGATCCAACCCAGTGAGTGAGACAGGTCTAGTGGATTTGTGTCTAGGTGAAGTCCCTTGTGGGAATCTCTCTGTCTCACAGCTGTTTGTCAAAAATGCGTTCACACTTGGCCACTGCAGGGTGACAGGGGAGATACAAGTATTTGTTGTGAGTGGCCCGCTTAGATGCTGAAGTTGATGTGTCTCCAGTGTAAGGTTGCTGAGCATCAATATTTTAAAGCAACTTGTGTTGCTACCTGGTAACCCAGATTATTCTTGGGTTCTAGCCTCCATAGTGTTCTCCTTCTCATCCTTAAGATGAAGATCATATTTGTGAGACTTGGGACTGTGCCTGGTACATGATAGGTGCTTAAGTGTTGTTTTTTCCCCCTAAGGAGTCCCTGAGTCTGAGTTTCACTTGAATCACTTGAGTGATTTGAATTTTATTAGAAGCATTCCTGTCCTCAGGCCTTTGCCTGCAACCATACCACTGAGGTGTCCGATCCTGTCAGATCTTGGAAGGTAAGCAGAGTTGGGCCTGGTTAGTACTCGGATGGGACATGGTCTGGGAACACCAGGTGCTGTAGGCTTGGGAGAAGGACCTGGCAACTCACTCCCAAGAAACAATCAGCCATTGAAAATCCTATGAATAGCAGAGAAGCACTAACAATACGGTTTTGCCTGTTGTATGTAGGGTTGCTTGTGATTCTGACACTGACTCAATGGCACCTAACAACAACCACAACAGGCCTCTGACCTAGTAACTTAGTTGGAAGGTAATGGGAGAGAAGTTGGTTTCCCTCCATTTTGCAGCCTAGCCTCCTGGGTGAACATGTCTTGATTGTGCTGACATTTTAGGGCATTGAAGAGCACGTATCTTGTAGCCCATGTGCCTAAAGCACTTGCCTGTTTCCCCTAGCCATTCCTTTCTGATCTTGTGAGTTTACCATGACTGTGCCTCTCTATAGCTTGGTCTGTTTTCCTGTTGTGGGGAAGTTGACAGTTGCTGGTATGTATTAATACCTATGGCTCATCATTCTAGTTTTGCTTTATTATGGGGAGGTGCTCAGTTCTTTGGACCCCTTGTGCCATTGGATTCATCTCATACTGTTTGAGATGTGTAGTGAAGTGTATGTTAGTCCTAAACCTTGCTTCCTAGGGCAAATTCTATTTCCTGGGGCAAATTCTGTTTCTCTGCAATCCCTTCCTAATGTAGGACCTTGTCCACGTTTTACTTAAATGAACATTTAGTATCAAGTACTCATTGTTGGTGCCTGCAGTCCTAGCCCCCTAGCTGCTATCCTGCCCAATCTTGGAAGCTAAGCAGGCCTAGTTAGTCCTTAGATGGGGGACCACCTGGGAACACCAGGGGCTGTAGGCTAGGGAGAAGGACCCGGCAATCCACTCCTGAAACAATCCGCCATTGAAACCCTGTGAGTAGCAGAGAAGCACTCATAATAGTGCCGGGCATGGCACAGTGTCTGAGAGTGTTTTGTTCTCTTGTACATAGGGTGGCTATGAATTTGAGCTGACTGCATGGCACCTACAAAGCAACAAACTCATTGTCATTCGTATCCCACTGAGTGGACCTGATGGTCTTGGTACCTCATTTTAAACCTGGAAAGCTGGGTCCATGAGCATATTTGGAGTAGGACAGGGCCTGGCTGGAGAAGTAACTCTTGGAAGTGTGGGAACTAAGATGTAGAGGATGCCTCTTCCTTGACAATTTCTGTGCTAGGTGAGCTGCAAGCAAGCATCTCCTTAATCCTTTAATCCTCAAACCTCCCATCATGCTTGAGGGTGAAGCTGGAGGTCATTCTGGATTGTTTGAGTGGCTAGAACAAAAATACAAATTGAGAGGTAGAGAAACGAACAAGTATGGATTTGGACTAGGTCTTCTGGAGGCTTTTCTGAGAACCAAGGAATTTTCTTAATTCCTTGGGTTTTTCTCCGAATCTTTTGCTGGTTTCTAAACAGAGTGTTGCGTGCAGCTGTACCACTGTGGCATCAGATCTCTGAAGCTAAGCAAGGTCGGGCCTGGTTAGTACTTGGATGGGAGACCGCCTGGGAACACCAGGTGCTGTAGGCTTGGGAGAAGGACCTGGCACCCCACTCCCAAAATACAATCAGCCATTGAAAATCCTATGAATAGCAGAGAAGCACAACAATAGTGCCTATAAAAACTTAGGGTTGCTATGAGGCGGATACCAACTTGACGGCATCTAACAACAACAGATTGTTGTAGAGAAGGAGTGTACGTTATCCTCCAGCATTCTGAGGAGTGGCTTTCCAGTAATAAGTAGCTTTCAAGGTGTCTTTTTCTTTTTTTGTTGAAGCGCAGTTGGAGTTTATAAGGAAAGGTTTTAATGTAGAATTAAGCGTGGGCATTGAGACAGAGACAGACAGGCAGAGCCAGACACATCCTTAAGGTAAAAGATGGTTTAATATACCCAACGGCCAGGTATAGTCTTCTGAAGAGAGTGATTCATCTATGTGTGCTTTTGAGACAGTGTTTCACCATATAGCCTAGGCTGGCCTTGAGCTCACAATCCTCTTGCCTCTCCCTCCCAAAGGCTGGAATTTCAGGTTTGTGCCACCATGCCTGCCTCCTTTCCCTTAACTTTCTTTTGCTCCTTCTAACTGGTGGTGCATGGTTTCATTCTGTCCAGGTCCTTACCATCTGGACATTTCTGCAACTCGGTAGTTTGCAGCCATTAGTAGTAGACACTCTGTTCCCTATCCTATAATACTAGCTGCTTGTGTTCACTTAGTCTTGTGCCACAGAGACCCATTTGCACTTGGGAACAAAGCAGGGCTCTGAGGTGAGTTCTGGAAGTAAAAATATGCAGAGCTCAGGCCACTGAGGCTTGTTTGACCATTGGGCTTAGCTGGCAGGAGCCCTAGGCTGGGTGCAGTTCTCAGGGCTGAAACCTGGCCTAAAGGCCTTCATCTGGTAAAGAAGAGCTAGTGAACACTGAGGACATTTATATTATGGTCTTAGGAACCCTGAGTTAGACCAACGTGCCTGGGAGCTGCTGGAGGAATATGTTTAGGCTGCCATCCTGGGTAGTGTAGGTCAAGAACGTTTTCATCATCATAGAAAGTTCTGTTGGATAGGACTGGTCTAGAACATTCTTTGCCTAACTCTAAAAGCTTAAGTGCCTCAATTTGTAAATCTCTGTAAAGCATCATATGTTTAGACTTAAGTCTTCTATAGTTCATACCCCCAACAGCTTAGGTGATGAATTATTTCTATATCAGTTTTCTCTGTGGCATGCTAAAAAGCAAGTTCTGGTCTACATTTGGGAAGGGAGTGATCAATTATGAAATAGTTTGAGAGAGGAGCTTAGTGAGGGACCTGGGGGCACAAGCATGAAGCAGAAGTGCCAGACACTTAGCCGCTTTGTCTTAAGAGCCTGTTTATTGCCATAAAGGTCCTTGCTGGTTCTCCTTGCTGGTTCATCGTCTTTGGTCTCCCAATGTCAGACATCACCAGATCTCCTTAACCTGATGACTTCCTATAGGACCCCAGTGTGGGTCCTCTGCCAAACTAGGTTCCATTTGCATAAGTCCATCTAAAAGAGTCCTCCGCAGTCAATCTAAATGTGAGTGGATGTCCCGTTTTGACAGAAGGCACTGGGGTATATAGTGGGGCCACCATGCAAATGTTGAAGTGTTGGTACAGGGCAAGCTTGGAGGAACTGGGTTTTATTTCCAAGTGCTGCCTCATCTAGTCCTAGGAGTGTTTTGTTGAGCTCTGCTAGACTGGCCTTTGGCAGGTAATGAGACCTCTTTTTTCTTGGAGTCAGATGTAACAGACACACAGCAGATATTGATTGAGCACTTGTTAACATTTTAGGAGGATTCCTTGTTTGTTTTTATTTATTTACATTGAGGCAGAGTCACACTATATTGTCCAGGCTGACCTTGAACTCCTGGGCTCAAGTGACCCTTCTGCCCCAGCCTCCTGAGTGGTTGAGACTTCATCATTGCACCTGCAGAACAGCATTTTTGAACCATGCCAGTTTCTGTCCTTGGAACCCTGTAAGATTGTGTGTCTAGTTTGAAATGAAGACCCTGAGGAGCGTAAGCTGATGCCAGGATACTGGGAGGGCTGGGTTGGTTTTGGAGTTGGAGCAAGGTATCCTTCTCCCTCTCCCACTTTTCCCCCCTCACAGGCTGTTTCTTATTTGCTGCTCCATCACTCCCTCCTCATCCAGAAAATGAAACTAGGTTTTTAAAAATTAAAAGTTTATCCTACAAACTGAATCTGTTAGATGTTTTGACTCATTTAAACCCCATTACAATTCTGTGATGAAATTTTTTCTATTTTACAGGAAACTAATATTCATGACCCTACTCTTTAACTCTTTCCAAAGCCCTATTATCATTGGGCAAATACACCTTTAAAATTTACAGGCAATGGCCATGAATAAAAAGGCCTCATAGACTTGATAGCTGTGCCTTTGGGTCTGGGAAGCTGCCCTAAAGGCTGAGTAGATTGAAGACAACCTTGAAGTCACTCATTCCCGGCTAATAATAACATGGCCTGTCAGACCTCACAAGGAGGTCATGAGACCATCCCCTGGCCCTCAACAGGCTATCACCCAAGAGTAGCCTCATCCCAATGGACAAGGCAGTTAAGATCTGTTCAATTATAGCCCCTAGCCTTCTCCTCAGCCATGGCTTGGGTATGTCATTGGGAGGTCCAGGGGTGGTACCTCAGCTAGAGGCAGCTGTCTTCTCTACATGTCCTTGCTGCTCCAGCAGAGGAGGAGCCGAAGCAGCTCCCACTTCTCCAGCTGCCTTGGAGGGAGACCAGCCCTTTTATGTGCTCTGAGCTGCCTCTGGGAGAGAAGGCAGTGCTGAGAATAAACCTCTTGGCTTTGTCCTTTGACTTTGGTGGGGCCCATCCTGCCAAGCATGTGCTGGTGCTATCTATAGCAGGTGGCATCCTTTTGGCTGCATGTGTTCTGCAGTGTCCAAGACAGGTCTTGCATCCTGCTGCCATTGCCTAATCAGGGAAGGGAGGAGAATAAAGCCCCCGAGAAACTGCCATGGGCTGTGGAGCAAGTGGCTGCTTAAGAAGTCTCTGGAGCTGCCTTTTCTATTCTGAGTTTGTGGCAAGGGCCCAGCTCTACCTCCTGGGCCAGGCAGGCATGTGACTGAGGCATTCAGTGACCTGGGGGGCAGGGGTCAGGTGCTGCTGCCCGTGGGAGTGAGGACCCCTTGTTGCCCCAGCAGCTGATTTCTCAGGAAGCCACATAACTCCATTTTCTTGCAAAGTTGCCCAGTCTAAGGGCTGGCCACTAAATGGACACAGAAAACTCTAAAACTATGAATTGACTAGCAGTCTGATTACTCATGTCTTCTGGCTTAGACCACAATACAAAGGAGCCATGGCCTCTAGTAGGAATTCTTTGCTGGGAAGCCACCAAAGTGGAAGAGGGATGAAAAAGTTTGACAAATAAGTTTGCCTGTTCCGGACACTATCCTTTCTTTTCTTTCTCTCTCCCCGCTCCTCTTTCAGGAGGGGGGTGGTTTCTCCTTCCCTCTAACTGGAAGCTGCCAACTCCAGCCCATCTATCTGTTTCTGATTAAGAAAGCTTCAAGCCATATAAGGCCCTTTGTTGCTTAAGGTTTATGTTGGCTGGAGAGCAAGGTTGTTTTTGCAGAATCTGCTTCTGTGGCAAGGGCTTGTGTTGCATGTGTGTATGGTGGGGTGTGGTGTGTACCCCCTTCCAGGGGCTAGACCACCTTACTAGAATGATTCACTTGAGGGGTGGGGGGTAAGTGTACAGGTCCAGTAGTGGCTCTTTAAGCTAACATGTAGCATTGCTACAGGGCTTCCTGTGGTGTGTTTGCTGAGAACGTAAAGTAAAAAGTGAGCTCGTTTACCCAGACAGTGTATCTTCATGCTTCCAGCTAGGGGCATTTTGTGTCTGGAATAGATTCTGGAAGCAGCTTCTGTTTGCAAATTACAAATAAAAGCCCCTTGGCTCTTTGGGCCATTCAGCTTCCCCTCTGGAGGAAGTCTCTTGTACCCAGTTCCTCTGAGTCCAGATCTACCTTAACTGTTGATTCTGCAGGGGATGCTGAAGAGCATTTTCCTGGCAGCAGCATTTTGACCCCAGCTTGGTCTCCTCTTCTTTCTGGCTCTTGACTCAGCCAAGCTTGTTTTGCTTTAGGACTTCAGCATATATTTTCTCCCTGTCTGGAACTTCTCTCCTTCTCCCCTCCTGCTTCCCAGCAGATCTGGGCATGGCTCCTCACTGTTCAGTTCTGATGGCACCTCTTCTGAGACGCATTTCCTCACCATTCTGTCTAGAGCTTTCTTTCTCAAATACTCTCCCCAGCCTTTCTCATCCAAACCATTACACACGGAAAAACCAGGGGCAAGTTCTCAATTCCCTCATTACTCTTCTACATTCACAAGACTGTGGTTAATTCATTATATGCAAGGGATACCTTAGGGCTTTATGCTGTCTCTCAATCAGTTGAAAGGCCACGGGTGTATTCCAGTAAGTTGCTGAATCTTTTCTGCAGTATCTTATTATCTGAAAAATAAGTCCCTTCCCCTCCTGAAACCTGGCTCTCCTTGAGCATTGACAGCTTTATTAAATGACTGATCCTGAGGGTCCTGCTGCCTGATACTGGCTGGCCCTCGGTGGCGTGGGGGCACTGTTGCCTTGGTTCCCAAAAGGTTTATCAGTAAGCACGTTCTCTTATCAATTATTATCATTACGTCAGTGGGCCACTTTGGGAACATATGAAGCAAAATTGCCATCAAATACGAGAAAAGGAAGCATTACGACCAGGTGTGGTGGTGCATGCCTTTAAGCCCAGGAATTCAGGAGGCTGAGGCAGGAGGATCGTGAGTTCAAGGCCAGAAACAGCCTGCACAACTTAATAAGACCCCATCTCAAAATAAAAAATGGTCTGGAGGTGTGGCTCAGTGGTAGAGCACTTGCAAAGTATGTGTGAGGCCCTGAGTTCAACCCCCAAGTACCACCAAAAAAAAAAAAAAAAAGACGAGGAAGAAGAAGAAGAAGAAAGTATGTATGTAGATGAGTAGACACTGATGCACATTTATTGTCATAAACATGAAACAAAGCTGTGTGGTAACAATATGCACTGCTTCTGGTGCACAGTGTAAGAATGGATTTTCATACAGGCATTGTGGCTCACTTGGGAAGCTGTGGCAGGAAGATTGTGAGTTCTATGCAGCAGGATTACATAGTAAGTCCCCAGACAAACAAACAGAAAAATCAAAATGAATTTTCTACCATGGCATCGATTCTAGAAAGATTTTTTGTTGGTGGTGCTGGGTATAGAACTCAGGGCCTCCAGCACATTAGGCAAGTACTGAACTACCAAGCTATATTGGCAGGCCAGATTTGACTATGCACAAGGTTTGAAAGGACAGTCCTTTGCTGAGGTTGTAGCTCATTGGCACTTAGCTGCCCCAGATCAGTTTCCTAGAATTCAGGAGCCCCTGAGTTTCATCCCCAGCACTAAAAGAAAAAGAAGAAAAAGACACTCCTTTGGCCCTGTGTGTGCCTGCCCCACTCCTGTTCTCTTACTCTGGCAGCTCCTGTCAGTGTTTCTAGCTGTACTCTGCCACTTTGACCTTTATTTCTAAATAGTCTTATTTTGCTTTCTTTTTTTAAAAAAATGTGTTTTTCTAGTATGAGAGATAAGGACTTTGTTCTTATTATTTTTTGCAGTATTGGGGATCAGGGAGTTGAATGTAGGGCCTTGCACATGCTAGGCAAGTGTTCTACCACTGAGTTGCACCTCCAGCTCCTCTTTTTTGAGACTGGGTCTCGGTAAATTGCATGGACTGCCTCTGGCTTTGAACTTGCAAACCTCCTGCCTCAGCCTACCAAATCGCTGGGATTACAGATGTGCGCCACAGCCCTCAGTTTAGGATTTTGCTAATTTTTACACTTTTTTCTTCCTTCATACTCCTAGTATGGAAATAGCACAATTTTTGGTCAAGTTGCTATTCAGAATGTACATCATAATATCAACATTTTTTTGGCTGCAGAGTTCCTAATTTTCCATATTTTATTTTTTGTCTCCTCTTTTCTCCTTTCCTGGTTAATTTTTTAAAAAATGGTCTCACTGTGTAGCCTAGTCTGGCATCATAATTGTGATCCTCCTGCCTCAGTGTCCCAAGTCCCAGCCCTTCTTTCTTTTGCTCATTTGTCTTTCACCAGTTCCCTGGCTCTCCTTTGAGCTTCAGTTATTGCTGTAGAACTCATGCCATTGGTAGAAAGCTGCTCTCATGTAGTGCAACATACCAGGTTCCCTTAAAGAGTTCCAGGTTGCTCTTGGGATGTATCTCTTTTCCCTGGTTCTGCTTCTTCCTCCTGGGAATTCCTTCCTCTTCCATTGTGTTCCTTCTTGGATTCAATGCCCCCTTCTCTTAGTTAACTCCCTTGTCTTGGTGGAATATATCCTCTAGTAGCTTGCTGAGAAAGTAGGTGGGGGAGCCCAGAAGAAGTGAACTGATGTGTTGGGGAGGGCAGGCACCATTGAAGGTATTCATTGGGAGTGAGTGGCTGAACACAGGATTGGTGGAAAGTAAGCAAAGACAATTAGGCTAGTAAGTCTCTTCCACCAGGCTGGTAGATCCCGTCCACGAGGCCAGGAGAACTGGCATTAACGTCCTAGAGGTTGTAAAAGAGAAAGGATCTGGATTTGGGCACCAGGTAGTGGTGAAAATGGGTATCAATAGAAAGTCTGCATATTGTACAAGGCAACCCAGGCATCCTTGGCTCCCCTGAGCCTAATAGCCTCTCATCCCCCACCTCAAGACTTAGAAAGGAATCTGGCACCCTGGTTCCTGCTTGTTCCCCACTGCCTGCAGGACACTTACCTGTCTCTTAGACCAAACTTTAAGTTGGACAGTGGCAAAGGGAAGCATAACAAGTTCACTGGAGAAGAGGTCACTGTTTTTGCCCCCCAAAATGCTGTGAAAGCTTCAGAATGCCTGGAGAGCAGCATCTTGTCTTATTCATTTCTTTCCCACTGTGCTTAGTATCCTGTAGGTGCCAGTAAATATTTGTTGAATAGAAATTGCCCTTTCACGCCTTTATATGATTTCTGGGTTGTTGGTATTGCATAGTCTATTTGGAAAATCAGGTCTTACCTCTGCTCACTGAAAGAGGTGGTGTGAAGAGTCTTTTGCCACCCACCAATATCTTTTCTGGTTTCTTTTGAAAGCACATGCCACCCTTACTGGCTTTTCAGTGTGCTTGTTGTCAGAGCACTGCTTGTACCTTTTGTGGCATCATCTGTGGTTATGAGCAGGGACTCCATGTATTCAGGGGTGAATTCCTGCACCTGCTCTGTCACCATCCCCAGGAGCCTGATGGAATTCACTTGTAAAGCTAGCTGATTGCCAAGAGCCTGAGATGAGAGGCAGGGCAGACAGGACATAGTCTCCAAAGACTGCTGAAAGCTCACCTCCACCCGCAGGTGAAGCAGCTGGGAAGAACTTGGTAGGCATAGGCTGACAGTTTTCCCCCATCACCCAAGAAGAGAGAGGTTGGCACTCTACCTTTGTGTGTGTGGTTCCCTTTGTGACCTGGTTTTCCAAACCAAAGGTTAGTTTAACTTGTAATTGGACTGGAGGAGGAATAGAACATGACCAGAGATGAGATTTTTGGCTTCCTATTCATATTCTTCTGGTTTTCCATTTTGGCCAGAGAAGCTTTGCCAAATAGGTCCTCCAGCCAGATGTTGGGTTAAGCCTGGGCCTCTTTCTGTGAGGCGGGCTGGGAACATGTTTCGTGGTGTTCTGACAGCTGGTCTACCTAGAAAGGCAGGAGCTGCCCTGGAGTGTGTCTGTCTTGGCTGCTGCCCTTTAGGACCATCACAATGGAGGGTGTGGGGACAGCCCTGGGCAGGCCCTCCCTGCTCCACTGTGAGCTAGCATGGAATCTTGATGTCCTTCATGAGTCAGCTTGTTCAGGCCCCCAAGGAGGAAGGGAACACCAGGCTGGGCCAGGACCAGCACACCTGAGGCATGGCTCCAGCACTGTGATTCCTGGGCCCCAGCCATGCTGCTGTGGGAGAGTGGCCGAGGCTCACCATCGCCCCCACCCTTCAGCAAGGTAGGTGCTGGTCTCAGCCTTAGTCAGGCCCTCAAGTGTCTTGAGGTCTTCTGGGAACGCCCGGTAGAACTGTGCTGTCTGGTAGATAGCCATGAGCTGCATTGGTTATTTCAATTAACTTTAAGATTAGAAATTCAGTTCCTCAGTCACAGTTGTCACATTTCAAGTGCTTAGTCACCCCCTGTGACCAAATGGCTGCCAGCATTGGATAGCAGTCCCCCCATGGGGATTGCCCCAGCCGTTAACCTCTGGTCCACTTCCACCAGGCTGCAACTGTGCCACTCAATGGTTCCCACTGCCTTGACCATAGAGGTAAAGGTCAGATTTCTTTTGTTTGGCCCCTTACCCAGCTCTTTCGCTTCCATTCCTAGGACTCCTTCCAGCTGTGCTCTGGAACTTGCTTCCCCTTCTCAGGCATAGAACCTTAATTAATGTCATTTCCCCCTCCCCATGCATTGCAGCCTAAGGAAATCCTGGCCCTCTTTGAGAGCCTTCCTGGATTCTCCACCTATTTGGCTGCTTGTGGTACAGGGGTGTGTGGGTGTGAGAATGAGTATGAGTGAGAGATGGAGTCTTCCACCTGAATCTGGAGCTGCTATGGATAGCCATCTACACAGATTTGAATATGCCAGCAGAGTGAGCGACTGTGATGTGATGTGATGAAGGTTTAGGAAGACATTTCTGATGCAAATTTGAAGGTGCTCTTGTAGTCGGGCAAGGAACTCAGTGCGTGCTTGTCCAGACTCCTAACTAAGGGAGGGGCCAAGGCACTGGGCATGTGTGCAGGCCAGCTTGCTTTTCTCTTTTTTCCTCTTTTCTTTCCTTTTTTTTTTTTTTTTTTTTGGTGGTCCTAGGAGGTTGAACTCAGGGCCTCACACATGCTTTTGCAAGTGCTCTCCCACTAAGCCACACCCCCAGCCCATTTTTTACTTATTTTGAGACATGGTGAGAGGCAGCCTTGAAGTCACAATCCTCCTGCCTCCACCTCCCTTCTGAGTCAGTGGGATTACAGGTATGCACCCCTGTGCCCTACTCGAGGGCACTGGGCTTCCAGTTCTGATTCCCCTCCCAGGGAAGACCTCTTCAATAGGAAGAGCTTACTGTGCTGTGCTTTGGAGATGGAGTGTCATGGGCAGGCACCTTCCTGGTGGCAAACAGAGGGATAATGGGAGAAATGTTCAAATTCCAACTAAGAGGATGTGTGAACATTCATCTAGAACACAAAGTGAATGTGGTTCCGCTGGGCAGGGCCGAACCCAGAGTGGACTTGGGCTCTTGGTTCCTTAGGTGGTGTTTTCATGATCGACTTTCCCATCAATTATATGCAGCTCTTTTTCACAATAACTGCAGCCAAATTGGCTTAGTCACTGGGACCAACAGTTTTTGTTCCTTTCCCAGGGATTGTTTTCTAGACTACATTTGCTGATCTGTCAGCTGGGTTGGAAGTGAGACCATGGCTTATCCATAGGCTGTTCTGAGAAGGCACAGGTAGTTCTTTGGAGAAAGCAGGGATCCTTTTAGAACCTGGAATGAGCAGATGAACATGAAGGCCTTGTGGCTGTAGCACATGTCTGCCTTTAGCTCTGTGTGACCGCTTGGCAGAAGGCCAGCATGCATCTATTCCTGGGCAAATGGGCCTGCTAAAAATAAGCAGGCAGCCATTTAATTCCAGCAGATTCAAAATAGCCCAGTGTTCTCCCCACCAACCCCAGGGCAGGGCTCTTGCCGCATCCCTATGGGAGGCTTTTCCCTGACTTTAGGCGGCCTGCCTCCCGTGTCCTGGGGGTGAAGATAGCCTTGCAGGCAGCCTCCGGTTAGCTCGAGTGTGTGGAGGCTTTAGGATCTACAGTGTTCAGTCCACTTACACCTTGGGAGGTTCAGGTTTAAAAACAAAAGTAAAAACAAAATACTCAGGCCAAAGACAGCAACTCAAAAGAGTTGGGAAGGGCACGGAAAAGAAGGAAGGAGGGAAGAAGGGTGAGAAGGAGCAAGCCTTGAGACTGAAGTGTGTGTGTGTGTGTGTGTGTGTGTGTGTGTGTGTGTGTGTGCGTGTGTGTGCGTGCGTGCGCACACTCACACAGGCAGCCCTGTCGGAACATTCAGGAAAGGTTAGCACATCCTGCATCACCTCTTGGAGGCCTGTCTGACCATGTAAACCTGGGAAAATGGCCTCTTACTGATTTCCAAGAAGTTTTTTTGACATGAGACTGGCTCACGAGGAGAAAGTGAGGGGTTAGCTGTATTCTTGACTGGTGGGAAGGTATCACTTGCTTTGGGACACCCCCTGTGTGGTGTCTTCCGGCAGCAGGCACCCTTAGAAAGACCCCACTAGGTTGGGTGAGTCGCCAACAAGGCCTTTGGGCAGGCAGCTGCTCATCCCGGAGATTCCATTCTTAGTGGAGGATGGCTCCCATTGCTAATCACACTGCCCAGGTAGCAAAGAAAAAATAAGCCCTGTCCTCTCCTCAGCTGTCTGGGTGTCTCGTCTCTCCAGTGCAATGCCTGGAAGCATTCCCCAGGAGAAGGGCTTTGTCCTAAGCCCCTTACCACATAGGAGCAGTGGCTTCTGCTTCCTCGATAGTGGGTCTCTAACTCTAGTGCAAGGGCTGAGGTTTACCTTAGTTGGTAGAGCACTGCCCTACACTCTCTGAGGACCCAGGTTCGAGCTCCAGCACCACAAAAATGGGAGAAGGAGGTAGCAGTTGACTCCTGAATACAATCTCGAAACAGTCAGCCATTGAAAACCCTATGAGGGTCACTATGAGTCAGACTTGACTCAACAGCACCTAACAACAACAACTCTAACACAGAGGGAGGGTGGAGGCTGGGGAGTGGTGGGCACTGTAAATCCAGTGAATTGTTCAGGATTCCATGGGTTGGGTGGTCTTAGTTCATCACTGTTCTATACCTTCTAGGGGGCTCTCCTGGCACAACAGACGGTGTCTAGCTTGGAAATGTCATAGCAACCATGTTTCCTGAGCTGCACTTCTCAGCTGAGTAGCCACAGCAGACTGTTTATAGGGATTAACAGTGGAGAGGTTGGGGCTTAGAGCCTCAGTCCCTAGGAAACAAGCTCAGGTGGGTGAGTGGTAGTGATGACCCTGTGCACTTCATAGAAGCAGGCTGTTGTGTGTGTTATGGCCCAGGCGATGGATCCTGGACCTTCTGTCTGAGCGAGGACTGGGAATAGTAGATGAAGCGGAGGGAGACCAGTGACAGGGTGGGCTGGGGACAGGGTGCAGTGTGGATTTCCCAGGGTGCAGGACCAAAGCCAGACTGGGGTGCATGTTTGAGTGTTGGGCCTCTCCTTATTGCAGTGTTGCCGGTTTCTGGGGTCTTGGGAGGCTGGCTGGGTGACTAGCAATTGCTGGAGGGATAGGACTCCAGGGTTCAACTTTTAGCTCTGAAGGCCAGGGCTCCTCTCAGCTGATCCTTGGGTAACAACCCTTCCCTCACCACCAGCCCCATCTGAGTCTGTGACCGTAGACCCTTTGTGTATTAAATGGGGAGACAGCTCTCTATGGGGTGATTGGTAGGTTTTTCTTTTTCTTCACCCTATTCCATTTAATCTTTTGCTGAGATCAGAGAACTGCTAGAATTCTGTGGGAGTCGTAACTATAAATCCTGCTGAAAAGGGATTGCCTAGTTGGTAAGGAATCAAGATCTAAATTTATGACCAGCAGAGAATCTGAGTTCAGATCCCAGGTCTATTTCCTGTTGGGCAAGGCTTGCTCTCCTGATAACAGGCTGTGGGCACCCTGCCCTGTCCTGAGCACATTTCCCCTCTTTCCCACCTCAAATTGTCTTTACTCTTTTGTGTGAAAGACACTGAACGTGAAGCAAATACAAAGCAAATCTCCCTAATCTTCGAGTGTGTGTGGGATGTTACAGAACAGTAATTCTCAAACTTGGCTGCATGTTAAAAACAAAACACCTGGTATCCCGTGGTGCAGAGATTCTGATTCAGTTGGTCTGGATGCCACCCTGGCCTTGGGCCTTCCCCAGGTGTGGTGGCACACACCTATAATCCCAGGACTCTGGAGGCTGAATCGAGGATTTTGAGTTCCAGGCCAGCCTGGGCTACATAGTGAGATCCTGTCTCAAAAAAAGCTTCCTCAGTCATGTGAATGTGGATCCAAGTTGGAGAGCCAGTGTTATAGAAAGTTTTATTTGCAAATAAGGACTCTGCTAAAAAAATAAAAACAAATCTGCCAGAATTAAAGAGTTCATCAAGATTACAGGATACAACATCAGTGTGCAAAAACCTCCCCTCTCCCCCAACTGGATGGCTTGATATGTCCTTCCTAGTTTTCCACGGGGTTGTGGGGGCATACATACCACATATACAAGTCTATAATTTTTATTTTCTTTATTACTTTGCTTACTCCATGTCAGTACACAAGATCAACTTGCTCCAACACCAGTGTAATTGTGGATTCCACAATATATTCAGCAGTGTTTCCTCTGAAAGGTTAATTCCAGTTTTATTTCAAATGATAACCCTAGTGGGCTTTTTTTGTATATAATCTGCCTGCATAGAGGCGCGCGCGCGCGTGTGTGTGTGTGTGTGTGTGTGTGTGTGTGTGGTGTTGAGGATTACTAGTGTGGGATTTCTGGGTCATTAGGGTATGCTCATAAGATTTCAAGAGCTATTACTAAAGTTCTCCATAAAGGTAATGTGAATTTTTCATTTTCTTTGTCTGCATAATACATCTTCCCCATGGATCCACTAACTCATGGGTTCCAGGTTTAAAGCAAAATAGAAACTGGGTTCCCATCCCTTTGATCTGTGCCTTGAGTTATTTTAATCTTTAAGGTAGTGTTAGGTTCCAAATCAGGTGGTTGAGGATTAAGTGATAAAAGAGAAAACATTTAACAAGGTTACCTGTTTCAATCTGAAGCCATAAGGGATATCACTGAAGCTTTCTACCCAGAGGCGTGGATACAAAATCACCTGAGCCCTGGCTTCCTCTTAACTCTGCTCTGTACTTTCCAATCTCATTGCTTCATCTGCATATATTAGGAAGGTGATTCATCTCTTAAGAGAGAGGGACTTTCTGGAGATGACCTCCTCCCTTAGACGCCCCTCATCCCATATCACTTTGGGCAGGTCACATCTCCTAGCATTCCTTCTCTCTGTAATGTGCTTGTGACTCCCCTGGGGGTTCTTGAAAATTATAGCTCTGATTCAGTGGGTCTGATATGCTGCATTTCTAGCTGGTTCCCAGGTGGTGATCAGTGCTTCTGGTCCACAGGTCATACTTTGAGAAGCAAAGTCCTAGAGCAGTGGTTCCCAATCCTTGCTGAATGTTAGAATCACCCAGAGAATGCTAATACATTCACATTTGTTGTAACTGCAACAAAACACAAACCCAAGTGAAGGTATAATATATATCATGTCAGTGTGTAGTGCCTGTACCCTCTAACTTGGCTCTCATAACACTCTCTCTCTTCCTTTCCTTCCCCTCTCCCCAGGCATAACTGCTTCACGCTCCCAGGATGGCAATCCAGTTCCGTTCACTCTTCCCCTTGGCGTTGCCTGGAGTGTTGGCACTACTCGGCTGGTGGTGGTTTTTCTCTCGTAAAAAAGAGCAGATCAGTAGCAGTAATAAGCAAGCAGACACCGGTGCTGTAGTGCTGAGGGCTAGCCCTGCCATCAAAGAACTGCTCCCCATGGAAGAGGCCTGTCCTGGAGTTGTGACCATGTACCCCAGTGTCACACAGCCTCTAGAAAAGGAACAGTCCTCTACAAGCAAGCCTTCTGTGGAGCCCCCAGGCTTGCTGCGGACACATCCAGTCATCCGTCGCAGATCAGAGTCCTCAGGCAGCCTCCCTAACACCACAGACACAAGATCACAACCAGGAATGTGCAAAGATGACAGCGCAAAGGTGGAACTCACCTTGATGGGTGATGAAGCCAAATCTACCCTTGAGCGACCCCTTCCATCCCCGAAGGATGTACCATTCCCTCACGAAGCAGTTGAAGTGTGTAAGCCAGAGTCCATGTTCAGTAGGGCCCCCGGAAGGGATTGGCCCAGCCAGTCTGCAGCCCCCATAGAGAAGCACAGCCCTGAGGAGAAGGCAAGAGAGACAGGTGGGGCTGAGGGGACCGGTGATGCGCTGTCAGAGGAAAGTGTGCTTGAAGAAGGTCTGTTGTTGCAGGAGCATGTCTCAGAATTGGAGAACATCAAGGCCCTCGGTGTGGCTGCCTTGGGAGGTGAGGGAGAGAAGGGGCGCGGTGGCTTGCCCGTGGTAGTGGAGCCCTTGCAGAAGGAAGAGTATGTAGTCGGGAAGTTGCTAAGTAGCTTCATCGAGTCGGCTCACCCAGAGCTGGCTAAGGATGAGGAGACGCCGATACCCCGGGTCAGAGGTGGCAAAGCTTGGGACAGAGACCTGGCCGAAGAACTGAGCAATGAGGAGACCTTGGGTAGAAATGCGCAGATGGAGCAGGCTGCCTTCCAGATAATCTCTCAGGTGATCTTAGAAGCGACTGAAGAGGTGCTGGCCACCACAGTGGGCAGGATTGCAGATCAGATGTATCAGGCCTCAGCCCCTCAGCCACAAGGGCAGGAGGACTGTGCCCCAGTCAGCCAGAAAACTGTTCTGGGGCAAGATGCTGCGGAGCCTGCTCCAGCCACAGCAGGGGAAGCCACTGGGCTGCTGGACACTCCCCTCCCCTTGCTAAGCCTGCCTGCAGAGGACCTATCACCACCAAAGACCTATGTGAGCTGCTTGAGCAGCCCTCTGTCCAGCCCCAGCAAGGACAGAAAGCCAAAGAACTCTGCACACCACATCTCCCTGGCCCCAAGCCCACCACCAGCCACATCCCTGGAAGAGGCACCGGACGGGGCAGACATCCTGGGGGAAGATACCACCTGTGTCACTTGCATGTCAGACAAAAGCCAGAGTGCCCATTCACTGGCCTCCTCGGGGCAGTGCTCAGATTCCGTCAGCATTTCAGGGCTCAGAGATTCTTGCGCAGAGACCGACTCAAGCCTTGGAGACAAGGACATCACCCTGCCACTGCCAGACAGCGCTGTGCCCTTTAGTAATGGAGTGCTAAAGGGGGAGTTGTCAGACTTGGGGGCTGAGGATGGATGGATGGTGGACACGGAAGCAGATCACTCGGGAGGTAGGAGGGTCTTAGGTGCTCTCGGCGAATCAAGGCGGGGGTTCTTCCTTTATCTGTTAGGGAAAAGCTGCTGGCCACCTCTACTTTCTGCCACGTCTGCAGCAAAGTGATGAAGGGTTTCAGCTTTGTGTCCTAGCCCCCTGCAGGGTTGTGCACAGCTGAGAGCTGGTAGATGCCTGAGAAGTCAGGCTGCCCTGAAATCCCAAGGCCATGGGATCTGTCATTGGGTTCTCCAGCCAGGGAGCTTCCCCAGCCCTTCAGAAAGATCCTGCTCAGAGTTGGGTTCACCAGTCAGTGCCTCTTGTCTTCTGAACACTGACCACTTAATGGGCTTTTAGTGGAGAGGCCTCCTTAGCTTAGTCCCCTGAGTGCCAGGGATGGGTGAGAGGTTCTTAATGTTTGTCTTCTGTTACTCATGTGCTTGTTCTGAGTCTCCACCTACTCTCCTCCTTCAGAAGCCCTCACAGGGTAATTGCCCCAGGATGGCCGGCTGCAGCTCTGAGCACTGGCAAGAGGCTTGAGCTGTCCTGGGCTGGGCTGTCACCACCTCCTGTACAGAGCCTCAGCCGTTTTCTCTCTGCAGCTGCAGCTCCACCCCGGGAAAGAGGGCACTTGGGTAACGAAGTGTCCGCTGGGTTTCTCCAGTGCTGACCCCAGCGTAGGCAGTTCAGACCGCTAATTTACAGGTCAGCAGCTCCCAACTGTGCGTAAACTTTACAGCTCCCCTGGGGTACTTTGCTGAGCTGGGGGGCCGTGACTACCCAAGCGGCTCCCTGGCCTGTTTGTCCTAGAGCCACTTCCTGCCATTTCACTCATCTAGGAAGCTTGAGAATCTTAGGTATGTTACTGCTTTCAGCAGCCTCTGATGAGGACACATTGCATTTTGTCACCCCAAGATGCTATTAAGGCCGTCATTGTTTTATGTTCCTATAATAGAACAAAATGTCATTCATGATTATGGAAGGCTAGATACTGTAAGCTACATCCTTGATATCAGGGACATTCAAATGTTTAAAAAAATTAAAAAAAAAATTGCGTCTTAAAATGGTGAAAAGAAAGTGGTAGTTGTTCTTTAAATAAAGGAGTTTCCCTTTGCCTGCTGCCCTCACCTTAGTAATGAACACCTCAGCCTTGTGCCAACTTTGTGTTGATTGTAATATCCGTGCAGGTGCCTTGTGGGCTTCTGAGCTTAGCCTTACAAAAGAGGAGGCTATAATTGAGCTGTGGTGAGAGGCAGGGAGGCTCAGGGATGGTCCATCAGTCAAAGCCTGATGATAAGCAGTAAGCATGCAGTGAGGGCTGGGCACCAGACTAGTGTTTTCATATTAGCCTTAGCCCTGCTTTGTGTGTAAAGAAGTCAAAGCTGGAGCTGAGCACCACAGCACACGCCTGTAATCCCAGCGACTCGGGAGGCAGAGGCAAGAGGATTGCAAGTTCAAGGCCAGAGACAGTCTACATAACTTAGTGAGACCCTGTCTCAAAAAGTAAAAAAAAAAAAAAAAAAAAAAAAAAAAAAAAAAAAAAAAAAAAAAAAAGGGCTGGGAGTACAGCTCATTGGTACAGCACTTGCAAAGCGTGCAAGCGTAAAGCCCACAAAAAACAAAAAAACAAAACAAAACAAAAAAAACACAAACTGTATGAGGCCCTGGGTTCAATTCCACAGTCCTAGAGAAAAGGAAAACAAAAAAGTCAAAGCTGGGGTGGGGAGCACCTGGCTGCGAGCTGGAAGCTGGCCTGGGGATGCAGCCTGCTACAGGCCTGGCGAGGTTCTGAGTCACTCCTGGGGGCACTTGGGTGCAGGTATTGATTACTCCCTGTTCTGCTAGAGGACACGGGCTATGTATGAGCAGAACTGTTTTGCTTCCAGCAGGGTGGCCAAGCAGGCTTCTCAGAAGAGTGGTCTTCCCTGAAGGGAGCCTGTTCCAAGTCCCTCAGGGTTGAGGGAGGTCACTTAGGATGACTCTTCCTTAGCTGGGAACAGAGTCTTTTTAAGCCTTAGTCCTCTGCATCCAGGCAGTACACAGATTGCTATGCCCAGTGTTTGGGGAAACCATGTGGAAAATAATCTAATGGGTTGACTCTCAGTCCTCGTTCCCCACTGTCCTCTTGGGAATGCGCTTTTGCTCAGTCTTCTGACCAGGGAGTATCTGAGCCCCACGAGTGTTCAGAGCTGTGCAAGCCTGGCCTGAGAGAGGAAAGGAGGTCTGTCGTCCTTTGTGCAGTCTGGCAGAGAGACAAGCAGGCCCTGATCAGGGATGAGAATGGGACTCTCAGCTGAGCCAGTGAGGACTCTGTCTTGCTCCTCTTGGCTCCCCACCTGGGAGCCTGGGGCTTTGAGGATGGCAGACCCTTGGTCTGCGGGGCTGGGGCATTTGGAAGGGTAGCAGGCAGTTGAGACAGTATGGTCCAGGTCAGCTCCTGGGACTGCTGGACCTGTGGGCTATATCGTGTGCCCCCCCCACCGGGAAGCCCCTCCCTGGGCACATAGTCTGCCTCTTCCCAGCTTACCACTTGTGTTTCTGCAGCAAGCAGCTGCAGCTAGGCGCGGCTGCCAAATAAGCAAGTGGGACTGTAAGTGACAGGCTAAAATTAGGTGTATGGATACTCCAGGCCTCCTTTCATTGGATTTTTCTGAGCCTTCTAGGTTGTGAGTTGACTGTCACCAGCCAAGGTTGAAGAGGGGGTGTGGGCGGGACCTCCCTACAAGAGGAATTAGGGGAGTTCTGGGGTCTGTGTACGTGTGCTGCTCCCTCCGCTGCAGGTTCCGACAGGAACAGCATGGATTCGGTGGATAGCTGTTGCAGCCTCAAGAAGCCTGACAGTCTCCAGAATGCCCAGGCAGGCTCCAATCCCAAGAAGGTTGACCTCATCATCTGGGAGATCGAGGTGCCAAAGGTAAGGGTGTCAGCATCCCCGCAGGCTGAGTTCTGGGCAGGCTCAAAGTTCCCTCATGCCCAGGGTCAGCAGACTTGGGGGAGGGGACCAGGGAAGGCTAGTGAGCCAGAAGGTGGTCCACCTGTGAGCCAGAGTCTGGAAAGTGGGAGCACCACACTTTGCCAAGTTCAGAGGCGAGCTACAGGGGATTCCCTCCAGCTACCTATAGGAATGAAACATCTGACCCACTTCCTCCCCTAAGTCATAGGCCTGCTGGTCCCCAACGCCCCTCTTGTGTGTGTGCTGTGGTTCAGATCTGTTCACAAATGCTAGCAAAAAAGCAGGCTGAGGACTTGGGCAGCTGACCCCTTCCTTGTGCCCCACTCTAGCTCTCCAGTGTAAAGTTCATTTTATAATTGACCAAAGCATAAACCGTGCTTTAGAAAACTTGAAAAGCATAGAAATATATGAAGAAAATAAAAACCAGCTCTATTCCTACCCCTGAGAATAACTATGAAGACTTTTATTTCCTTCCTGTCTTGCACCCTGTGGTTTTTAAACCAAACTGAGATTGCGTTGTTTTAATTAATACTTTTAAATATTTAACGATTTAATTTTTCTGTGTTACTCTTCGAAAACATAATTTTAACTGCATTATTCATGTGTTAATGTCAGTGTGCTTCACCAGTCCCTAGTTCCTGAGTGCTTGAGTGCTTTCCAGCTTCTTGCTGTTATAACTTAATAACTTATTATCTTGATTTTTATGTTTATCTCTGGGGCTCAGAAATAATTGGCAGACTTTCTCCCAGGGCACTTGGCTTCCTGCCGAGGTGGAGACCTGTCTTGGTCTGAACTCTGGGTCAGGACAGCTGGATCCCGTGGTGCTTTCCTTCGCTAGTGACCTTGTTAGCAATCCTACCCTCACTGGTTATAGTGGGCACAGTGAGGCAGGCTGTGGGTGCAGAGGGACCATGTCCCTTGTAACCCTGCTGGGCCAGGGTCATTTGGGATTGTTGCAGAGCTTGTCTTACATCAGGGCTAAGTTTGGCTGCTTCTGTCTGCCTTGAACTCTGGCACACTGGCCACTTCTGAATGCCTTGTGCTCCAAAGACTCCAGCCTGCTGTCTCTTAGGAGCAGGAGCCGGTGGATTCCTAGGCTGTCATTTTTCAAACTGAGCCCCTTTGTCTGAATCTGAGTGGACTTGGAGGAACAGGGGTATGAGGAATCAGTCAACCCTTCTGCTGGTGGCATGTGTTTGGAGGAGAGGACGCTGCCTTCACAGCTTTCTGGGTAATGGAGACTTCCCCATTAGCAGCTGTGTGACCTCAGGGGCTTCCTTAGCCTTCTTGGGTTGTTTCTCCTCATCTGTAAAATGATGGTGAAGTCATCCATTTCATAGATACCATGAGTAAATGTAAGTGTTTAGAACAGTCCTGGCAAATAAATGCTGACGTAGTAGCAGGGAATATATATATGCTTGACCTTGTGTAGAACAAAAGTAGGTCTTTGGGCTTTGGGGAATGGGTTTCCTATTAATCCTCTCATCTCCCTTTCTCTCCTGGAAAGCACTTAGTTGGTCGACTGATTGGCAAGCAGGGCCGGTATGTAAGTTTTCTGAAGCAGACATCTGGTGCCAAGATCTACATCTCCACCCTGCCTTATACCCAGAACATCCAGATATGCCACATAGAAGGTTAGTGGCACCACTGCCCTGTGTTTTCATTTTCTTACCTGAAACATACGTAAATAGCAGTATGAGTCCCATTTGCTGTCTCTGAACAGAAGCTCCTTCTCATCCCAGGTGGAGGGGACATTGGATGTTTTCCCTTCAGCCTTCTTCCTTAATTAAGGGGCTTGAAGAAGACTTTGACCCCTCTGTACCAGCTCTCTGGGTGCCCAGATGGACAGGGCCAGGGTCCTGGGTCACAGCACCTGTCCCTCTGCATAGCTCCCTTGTAGAGCAGAAGTGCCCTCTGGCAGTGATGGGCTGGGTCTTTCCCATCTGCCAGCTTTCTATTGTGTTCAAAGAGTGGGTCAGAATGGCAGAGTGAAAGAGGAATGGGTTTAGACAACTTTTTTCCTAAAGAAAGGCCTAGCATTTTGGCACTTTAAACATACCCTTGTACTCTAAAAGTCCTGTGGTGTGGTGTGTGGGTGAGTGTGTATTTTCTGTGGGTTTCCTCTTACCCACAGTGATTGTGTGTCTTGTCCCCACCCACTTTCAGGCTCTCAGCATCATGTAGACAAAGCTCTGAACTTGATTGGGAAGAAGTTTAAGGAACTGAACCTTACCAATATCTATGCTCCACCATTGCCTTCGCTGGCACTGCCTTCGCTACCAATGACGTCCTGGGTAAGCATGCTTCTGGCCATGAGACCCCTTGAGCCCCTTCCTCCAAACCTACCTCAGTGAGAAACTCTCCAGACTGTGGGCCAAAAAGGCCATGGGCTCATTATTGTCTGTGCTCTCTGGCCCCTGCTGATGACCTCTATGACCAGCATGAGTTCCCTAGGGATGGGGTGAATGCTAGCAGAAAGCTCGGGCCTCGGTCCTCACCTAGGAAGACTGCTCCCTAATTCTGCTACCTGGGCGTGTTTTTTGTTTTCTAGGCATTTGCCTAAAAAGGATTATAGTTCGTCCAGGAGACTGGGTGGGTCCAGACTGGTGCAGGCCTTAAAGCTGGTTCTGTGTCTGGAGCCACTGCCCAGCACCTGAGGTCTAGGTGGTACCTGCCATCAGAATTTGGAAGAGGCTTCTTGTTGCCTTCCTCGTTGCCTCACCTCATAGCGGAGCTGGGCTGTGATTCAGCCCTGGGGAAGGATCCCTTTTCCCTTCCCTCTCCTCCGGAGCTGCCTAGATGATATTCTGCAAGTGCAGAGTCCTGGGCCCAGGAAGCCCAGGAGTTTGGCAGCAGGAGCTGGCTTCTCCAGGGTCTGGTGGCATGAGTTCCTCTGGCCTGGACGGGCCTCTTCTCACTGGGGATAGGCATGCAGACTTCTGTGGATCAGAGACTGTTGACTACATTTCACACAGATGCGCTGAATGTGCTGCTTCATGAAAATTGTTCCCTTAGGTTTTGTTAGGATGATAGGCATTTCAGTTTTGCATCTTCCAACCAGAGACCCTTGTCCTATGAGAGAAGGAATGGAGTGTTCCTTCCTATCCTTGGGTATTTAGGAGCAAGCTGAACCCCACTCAACACTTTGCTCCTGAATTATAGAGGTTTTTTTCCCATGGGCTTGGCCCTAGACTGTCTTCTTAAATAATGGAGTGATTTGGGTGGATGACTTCCTTCCCTTGTATTCCTCTTGGCTCAGTGGACTAGGGAGGAGACCTCAGTTGCCTCTGGGTCACTAGGGCTGGGGTGGACACACCGAGCTCAGAGGAAGCTATTCTCCTGGGCCACCAGGCTCAAAGGTAGGATAGACACCCACCTGTGCCAGAACCATATTTGCTGCCTATAGCTTGGCATTGGGAAAACCAGTGCCTGAGCATAAGCCTTATAGAGGCCATGGTGGCCTCTGCTAGGGCCTTTCACATAGGGCTTGGTGGCTGGGCACACTTATAGGCCGAGGCCCAAAATGAGAATGAATTGTGGGATGTCTGGAGAGTAGAGAAGAGTAGGTCCTAGAGAATGAGGGGAAGCGACAGAAGAATAAATAGCACTCAGACTCTGGCAGACCTTGACAGTGGGCCTGGCTTAAGGCTGCTGCTTGCTCTTTGGAAGGCAGAGAAATGCTGTCAAACTGTAAGATGGGGTCAGCTGCAGGTCCAGAAGGGCCTGAAGACCACCCACCTCTCATTCCCAGCAACTGCTCATTCTTGTATTTGCTTTCCCTAGTATTACAGACGCATCACATCAAAATATATGGGAGGGAGGGGAAGCTCTGGAGAATGAACGCTGCCTAGGCCTTGGGGAGGCCCAACCCTGTGTGCACTATTGGCTCCTGGCTGCCTGGTATCAGCTGGGGGTCCCCCACCCTCCCCTTAGGTGAGGCTGCTCATGATAGTGCAGCACAATCACCACAGTGGCTGAAGTAGTTGTGAACTTCTGCCATCTGGGTGCCACATAGTTTTGGGAGGCTGTGCCCTTTTCAAAGATGTGCCAGTACAAAGACTTGCCCTGGGGCTTTGGACCTAAACCCAAACGTGGGAAGGACTGATATGATGTTGGCTTCTTCATCTTCTCTACAGCTCATGCTTCCTGATGGCATCACTGTGGAAGTAATCGTGGTCAACCAGGTCAACGCTGGGCACCTGTTTGTGCAGCAGCACACACACCCCACCTTCCACGCACTGCGTAGCCTGGACCAGCAGATGTACCTCTGCTACTCTCAGCCTGGAATCCCTACCTTGCCCACTCCAGTGGAAAGTAAGTGCTATCCTGGAGAATCCAGGAGAGTCCCTAGGCTCTAGCCAGGCCAAAAGGAGAAGCTAGAAGTTGCCTTTTCTACCCTTGATCTTGACCCAGGAGAGAGATATTCTGGGCCTTTTCATGGGACAGCATCCCAGAGTTCCTGCGTTGTCATGGAGTAATGCTGGGTTGAGTTTCCCGGCTAGCCAAAGTAATGTTTCTTTTGGCTGACAAAGCAGTAAGATTGAAGTGGAATTTTGACACATGGATTCAGATCCCACCCCTGCCACCTTGTATCTTTTCAGTGTGGTGATATCACTTTATAAGTGGTATCCATGCTTGTCCACTGAGAAGTAGGATTGGATTTACCATATGTACTATGTGACAGCACTTCATGTATATGCTAGATACAGTAAAAGACCCTAAGTCCAACAAATCCACGCAGTAAGTTGGGTAATCTCGGGTTGACAGGTGAGGAAACGGGGCCTGTGAAATCAATTTCCTCAGGTAACACCCAAGCAGGAGCTGGGATCCAAATTGGCTTTTGTCACTGTTACTTTCATTGCTTTTATCAGTGGGGATTGAATGTCAGAACATTTCTCTTGTCCCCATCAAAGACTTCTAACCTGGGGTCCCCTGATAGACTTCAAGGTATCAGGAAAATCTTTATGACATTAACTAGCATTTCCTCCCCTCTTTCAGAGGAGTAAGGTTTTAGTTTCATCACATTCTCTAAAGTTGCCTCAGTGTAGCAGTAAAGATGGAACTGGAGTCCAAGAGATGGCTGCCCTGGGGTCTTCTTTAGGGGCCAGAACCCAGTGTAATCAACTCCATGCCAGTTCTTCCTCCCAGCTAACCTGGGGTGCTGCTGAGTGGCCCTCACTCTGGTTGCACCTGCCCTTGGTGACTGCCCAGGAGTGCCCATGGTTGAGCCCTTGATCTGAGTTGTCCTGTGCTGGGCCAGACCGTCGGTACCTGGCCACCCAGATCTGCTGCACTTGGAGGTTCCTGATTGTTTCAGGGCCTTTCCCTTAGGAATGTAAGGCAGCTCCTGGCCCCTGTTCCCTGAGTTCTGTATTTTCCTTAGTTTATTCTGGTTAGTGTGCTCCTCTCAGGTCTCAGCAAGTTTCAGAGCAATGGATCTAGATTGAATACTTTTTAGTCTGGAAGGCTTTGGGGATATTAAACGATAGGCTGAATTTCCCACATCCAGGCCATTGTCTGGGGCTTATGCGAGGCTTTGTTGGGGACTTAACACCATTCCTGTCCCCTGCCTGTGGAAGTATAGGCCTCTGAGAAGTAATGGGGGGAAGTGGGTAGCTGTGACCAGGGTGGCCAGGTGTGCCCACACCCTCCTCTTCCTACCCTGCAGTCACAGTCATCTGTGCTGCCCCTGGTGCGGATGGGGCCTGGTGGCGAGCCCAAGTGGTTGCCTCATACGAGGAGACTAATGAGGTAGAGATTCGCTACGTGGACTATGGTGGATATAAGAGAGTGAAAGTAGACGTGCTCCGGCAAATCAGGTGAGTGGTGCCTCCTCAGACAGGACCCGCCCTGTGTGGTATGGGGTGTCCGGCTCAGTTCTCCTCAGCCCCAGGCGAGGCTTCATCCCACCCTCGTGCTGCCCACTGTATGCCAGCAGGGTCAGGTGTAAACAGACTGCATGACTCACCTCAGCCACCCTGAGCTAGGTGACCTGTCTGGGAGAAGCCCCCGAGGACCAGCGATGAGCAGTGAGACAGGTTCCTTTTCAGGCTTGACGTAGGACGCCTCTGAGGTCAGGCTTGTAGCAGGGCTGCCTGTGTTCACATGCACTGTGAGCTGTGGCCTACCACATCAGCCCAGGTTGTGGGGTCCCTGGGGTAGGCAAAGGGTAAATACTGATATCAAATGGTTGTGGAATCAGCCTTCAAGTCCACGTTAACTTGTCTCTTTCTTGTCTGTCCAGGTCTGACTTTGTGACCCTCCCATTCCAGGGAGCAGAAGTCCTTCTGGACAGTGTGATGCCCCTGTCAGGTAACAGGTGGGGCCTCTGGTTGGGGTGGGCAGCTGTTAAGCATAGGTCTTTCTTAGAGCCTTGGTTTTTACTAGGAGGGCTTGTGCAAATATGTTGCTGCTATTATCAGTTTCTGGTTGAAAAAGCCTTAGGCTGAGGCCCAAGGACTTGCATTTCTAGAAAATTCCCAGCTATTACCTATTATTGCAGTGCCAGGGACCATCCTTTAGGGTCCACAGCTCCACACTTTACTCAGGCTGCCAGTATCCAAGGGCCTCCAGCAAAGGTACCTTCCAGAGATCAGCAACATTGCTCAGCGAGGACACAGCTCCCAAGGGCACTGTGGGGACCATGCTAACACCCTGTGTGGTGTGTGAAGCTGTGAAAGTGTTACTGGAGGAAAGAGGGCTGGTGTGATTTAGCCTTGATTTTCCTCTCTGGCAAATGGGGATGGTGCCTGTCTTTCAAGATGGCTGTGGGAATGATATGGACCTGGGAACTCGTGTGGAGAAGTTGATGAGGTAGCAGCCACTTATGGCTCACCCAGTCACCCTCTCTCCGTACATTGACCCCTTTGGATCATGTTCTTGTTTGTCTAAAAATTTAAACACATTAGAAACACCACAGTCTAGCTGGAGTCATATCAGACATAGCACCAGCCAGGGTCTTTGTTTCACTTTCCTTCTGTCCTCTTGCCCAATCTTCTTCTCTCTTTCTGTCCATCAAAATAATCTGTCCAGACCCACTGAAATGCTCCTTCCTTCCTGAAACTCTCCCGCACCTGCCAAACACTTACTTTCTGTCCTTGATGCCTGAGAGCTGGTCTCACATGTTACTTTGCTGCTAACCCCATCAAAGACTTCTAACCTGGGATCCTCTGATAGACTTTGAGGCATCAGGAAAAACTTTGCGACATTAACTAGCATTTCCTCCCCTCTTTCAGAGGAGTAAGGATTTAGTTTCATCACATTCTCTAAAGTTGCCTCAGTGTAGCAGTAAAGATGGAACTGGAGTCCAAGAGATGGCTGCCCTGGGGGCTTCTTTAGGGGCCAGAACCCAGTGTAATCAATTCCATGCCAGTGTCCTAACCACTGTAGAGCAGCGGCCCACATTGGGCCAACTGCCTGGATTTGAATCCCACCCTCACCACCATGGGAGTTGGTTGCCTTTGGCAGTCAGCCCTTGCCTCTGTGTTCTCACTACGACGTGGGCATGGCACCTGTCTTCTAGGATGCTGATGATTTGGTGGAGGAACACATGTTTGCTTGGCACAGTGCCCAAAGGTAGGTGGGAGTGGGGTGACATTACCATCGAAGGCAGCATTTTTATCCTTTGTCCTCTGTCCTGTGGGGGTCAGCGTGCAGCAGAGACCCTGTGTTTACCCTGTTAAGTCACATGGAGACCTAGCCTCTGCCTGACAAAAGGGCCTCTCCCAAATGTAGTTCTCAGCTCTGAAGTAAAACCTGTTCAGAATACATTGACAGGTAGATGATGAGAATGCTTTGCCTGGCGGAGCCTCTAAATGCTGTGCCTCCTTCTTTTAAAGATGATGACCACTTTTCACCTGAAGCAGATGCAGCCATGAGCGAGATGACAGGAAATACAGCACTGCTGGCCCAGGTGTGTGGATGTGGTGGGAGGCGGGGCAGGCTGGACTCGGTCTGCTGGGGAAGCTGCTGCCTCACTCAGTCAAGTGTTTGGGCTTCTTGATAACTGACCAGTAAAATCCTTCCTTCCCATGGGCGTGGACCTTGGGGTGACCAACAGGCTTTAAAAAGAAGTGCGGAAGCCAAGCCTCGTGGGTCACATCTGTAAATGCCAGCATTCATGGCTGAGGCATGCGGATCACAAGTTTAATGTCAGCACAGGTTATACAGTAAGACTCTGTCTCAAAAAAAAAAAAAAAGATTATAGAATAGCTTTCCAAATGTGCTTTCCACCCCTCATCCCCTTAGGTGACAAGTTATAGTCCAACTGGCCTTCCCCTGATTCAGCTGTGGAGCGTGGTTGGAGATGAAGTGAGTCTGCCCTG
The DNA here is from genome assembly GCA_007922755.1 of Pedetes capensis. Taxonomy (NCBI): domain Eukaryota; kingdom Metazoa; phylum Chordata; class Mammalia; order Rodentia; family Pedetidae; genus Pedetes; species Pedetes capensis. The sequence goes on along the minus strand of VMDO01020051.1, from coordinate 3,461 downwards.
CTTTTCCATCTGAGTTGCCTGCCAGCTATGATGAGTTGATTGGGACCTGGTTCTGGTGTTGCGTCCTCCTGACTAATCAGAGGTTCTAACTATAAACCCGTGCCCTGCGGAGAACACTTTTTTTTTGGGTGCCATGTCTAGAGGTGGAAGTACTGGTGTCATCTAGTGAATCCAGTCCAGGAGTGCTGCTAAGCATCTTTCTGCACCCAGGACAGCCGTTCACAGCACAGAATTATCTGGTCAAAAGTGTCATTAGTGCTGAGGTGGGGAAACTTTGATCTAAACCTTTTGGGGCCTTCTGTCCATTGGCTTTTCCTACCCTCCTTACAGTATCAAAGCTTAGTTATTTTCAGCATATTAGAAAGCCTGTTGTCATGTCAAAATGGCAGCAGATTATTTAAGTAAGAGCCCCTGTTGGAGTCATGCTCCTGCACATGCACCTGTTGGTAGGCTGGTGACTGGGGACCTGGGAGGGGGGACACGTTGGCTTGAGAGGTGGCCTCGAGGTACTGTGGGCAAAGCTCTCAAGAGAACTTTGTTTTCCAGGTGGTGTTGCTAAACCGGTCGCTGGTGGAGCGAGGCCTTGCGCAGTGGGTAGACAGCTACTACGCCAGCCTTTGACCCTGGCCCCCAGAACCACTTCTTGAGTCTTTTTTGCACTGTTGAAATTGGGCTTGGCACTTATGACAAAGATTTAACATCATAGAAACTTAACATTGTCCTCTTCAGTCCTCTTAACCTCTATTCTGTAGTCCTGTTGGAAGACTTTTCCTCTTTGAGGAACTCTTGGTTCTTTTCAAAGCCATATGATGGTGTTTCACAAGCCAACCAGCTTACTAAACTGTTTAAGAAAAAAAATGAAGAAAGCTTCTCAATCAGCTTATCCTATTCCTGCTCCACCCTCTCGTCGTCGTCTTCCCACCCTCCCCCCACCAAAACCCCCAGACTGTAGCAGGTGGGCCATGGGGTGTGTGCAGCTTGCTTGAGAAGGGTTTCTTTTACTTCAAAGTCTTCCTTCAAGGAGCCAGACATGAACTAATTTTTATCGACTCCCTGTACAGCTCCCATAAATGAATTGATGGTATTTAGCTGGTTTTTATACACATCCTCCAGCCCTCTAGGAACCTGGACTTTTTAACACAGATGTAAATATGAGCAGCTGTCACCCATCTGGCCCCAGACAGGGTGGATGGGGTGTGTCTTGCCAAGCCTGGTTGTAATTTATAACCATTTTCTATTTGTGCAAACTCTGTAAATACATGTTTAAAAATGTAATATTTTGTACAAGACACTGGAGAACAAGGAGAACAGAGAACCCAAGGTTTTCCACACACTTCACCTGTAAGTAGAAGTTAATCCTGTAGAGTGGGACTGCCAATCTCAGCTCCTCTTCCAGAGGCTCCCATGGCTTCCTGCAGTCCAGACAGGGTAACTATATGCGATGGATTGTCATTTAGGGATTTTTTTTTTTTCATGCACACATTTCTTTAAAGGAAAAAAAAAGTAACTCATTGAATTACCTTGCAATGGTGTGTTTGATTCTTTTTTAGACTGGCTTCAGCATTGTGCAATTTAAGAAAAATAACTTAAGTAACTTGAACTTATATAAATTTTGAATTGTTTAAACTATAGCTTTGAGTTGTTTTTGTTTCAGTGGTGAAAAAGATTGGGAGGTGGAGAGTAAAGAGAATGGTTGTGAGTGTGGTGGGCTGTGGAGGGTTTAACTGTGTGCCTCACAGGACATCAGTGAAAGGAGACTCCTGTACTATGAAAATATTTTGGCCCCAAATTTCTATCTTGCCCTTTCCCTTCTCCTTACCCCACCAGGTGGCAGCCAAGCTTCTTCTGGCTTCTGCCATCAAGTGACTAAATAGCCTGACTTCGCTTTAAAGCATGGTTTCTAAAACCAGTTGTGCAGTCTTTGGTTGTGCACTAATAGATCTAGGAAGTCATTTAATCTTCCTTGGTGATCAGAATGATGTAAAACTTCACACACTGAAGGGATGAGAGTGGATTCCAAGCCTTGACCGCACAGCTCCACCGCCCCAGGCAGCCTCCTCCCTGCTACTTCCTTGGTTTGCCCCATACCTCCTGGACTGTGTGGCTTGCCCATGCCCCCAGGGTGATGAGCGTCAGCTCCATAGAAGAATGCTGACGCAGCCTGCAGGTCCTCAGACAGAAGGCATTCAGTGGAATTCTCTCTGAGGCTCAGCACCCTCTTTGGCCTCCTCATGGAGCTTCTCCCAGTCCCAAACCAGCAGGTCTCGGCTACCCTGGTTCTGCACTCTGCCCAAAGGCTGCAGCTTCTCTTGAGCCTGAGTGGGTTTGTCACTGTTGAGGTGGCCTTTCCTTTCAGGCCCTGGTTCTGTAGTGGGTGGCTAGTAAGTTAAAAGTTGCAGTTTCTCTCATTTGTAAGATGAGGTCACTGTACCCACTAGAGAGCAGTTGAATCATAAGAATGTCCCCACCACAGAGCAGGATCCCCCGGTGAGCTCTTGTGCCATCCTGGCTGTATTAGCCCAAAGTCCTAGCAGTGCTTGGGTGTGACTGGCTGAGTTGTGTTACATGGGTCTAAGCTTTTTGCTGCAGTGAGAGGGTCTGGGAGCCTGCAGAGCCGGGGAGAGCTCCCAAGGCTGGTATGCAGGTGGGCCTTCCTCTCTAGAGCCCATTGATGGGTCTTAGGTGGAGAACACAGGCCTCTGGCATAGGGAGAAGGAAGCAAGAGTTGGCAGATAAAGACTAAAGCCTGGGCAGTCCTATCAAGACCTTCCTGTCAAGGCTTCCTCTGGGATGGGCAGGGTTCTTAGAGCAGACTCGTGGAGTTGGGGATGGGAGCCAGTGAGGTGAGGGTGCTGGGCTATTGGTCTCTCCAGTCTTGGGGTCTCATACTTCATGGATGGTTCCGTGAAACATGCTTCGGAACTGGGGCAGAAAAGCGAGTTGGAGCACTGTGAAAGGTATGTATTCTTTGAGCAGATGCTTCTCAGATTGCTGTGGGCTTTTGATTCATTTCCAGAATTCCTGAAAAGGTTGATTTGGGGCCCTTTTGCAGATTTATGGAGGTCCTTCAGGCAAGTCTATTTTAAACACCTTTGTTACCTGTGGGCCATCCAGGGGATGTGTTCGTGTGACTTGGAAACTTGTGGATGAAGCCAGGGCTGCAGAGACATCTGGTTGTTTCCTCAGAGCAAGGTAGTGAGAGGTAGAAGGGTAGACATGGAGGCTAGAACCTCCCACCTGTTCTTGCTGTGGGCCTTTGTGTCCCTGGGGCCCTGAGAGGAATGGCTAACCCAAGTGAAGGCTGGATTCTGGGGCTGCTGCAATACCATGTACAACCTTGGTTATGCCACTGCCTGGGATGGACACCTCTCAGGCGAGAACTATTGTCACTTCTTTTTTTTTTTGCGGTACTGGGAGTTGAACCCAGGGCCTTGCACTTGCATGCTCTGCAAGTGCTAGAC